>NAOQ01000022.1:266256-278937 GCA_002751075.1 Ichthyophonus hoferi
TATATATATATATATATATATATATATATATATGGATAAATAAATATTTTTTTGGAATAGGGCAATGCTTCTGTACGTGTACGTTTTTTTCAATTGTTTAGTGTAAGCAGGCACATCAGGATGTACGTCCATCCACATCCACACTACCATCATTCTTTTATCTCTTTTATTACACAAGCCCCCCCTCCCCTCCCTCCTACTTGATCTTTCATTGTTTCTACGGGTCCACTCACATATCCCATCTACCCCAGTTCTCTCCCCTACACTCACTGCTGGCATGCCGGTGACCGAGTTAGAACAGCGGATGCAACTACTAAAACAACAGTATCTTGAACACAAAACAGAACTGGCCCGTTTGGATAAAATTAAGAGGAGTAAGGCTAGAGCAGCCAATGCATCCAATCACACACCCCATAGTCATCACAACCATGGTCACCTTGACAATGATACAAATATATCTAGAGGTGACGGCGTGGTCGTGGGGACCAATAATAACTGGCATCACTCGGACTGGAGTAATGATGCCAATATCCCAGATCAATTCGCGTACATTGATGACGTATGTAGTGATTTAGATTCTCCTACCCTTGGCCCTAGCCGTGCTCCTCAGACCCCTGGTACTGAGACTATTGTTGCTATGGAAACCAAAGAGAGCGTTGATGAGAAATCCCCAATGATATCCCATGAAATCTGCGAGAAAGATAAATCAATCAATAAGATTCTTGATAATAATAAGCATGAGCATAAGGACAGTGTCACCGACCTACCTACAAGAGGTCACATATTGGCCCCAAGAGCATCATCACCCCATGCACCATCTGTACATGAGAATGATAATCCTTTTCTTACACCATGCTTGAAGCACACACTGGATGATACCATCTCCCAGGAACCTACCCTACCGACCACTGCTGCTAAAGAGATGCCCTTGGTAAAACCCATGGATGAGGGTCTAACGGAGAATACATCATCCTTCCAATGTCCCGAACAGTGTGATCTGCCACCTCAATCTCCAATCACTACACTACCGAACACATTGCAACATGATTGGATCAAACCCACTGTGGATCCATTCCATGTGACAAGGGTGGATGGGACTATCAATAATACGGCAGGAAATTCTATTGGTGATGCTGTAGGCGAGGTTGCTATGGATACCGGTATGGCTTTAACCGACAATCCTTGGTCAACTTAAGCATTTGAATCCATATATATATAGTACATGAAAATGTAAAATATAGAATTAAGCATGCTCAATGTGTAGCTTGGACCATATGAAATATCAATCAATATACATTACACCTTAGCCCACAAACTATTCATGGATAAGTGACTACATTCACAGTGTGTTGTATCCTTCAATATTTCTCTTTTAATTTGCCTACCCCCTCCTCAATCGTTCTGGTTTTCATATATATCGTTTGTGCCTTAACTTATTTTATTTTTAACTACAGTTGGTCCGGTAGCATCATCTGAGAAGCAACCTGCTGTAATTGCAGACCAAACTACAGATGATAGTATTAAATCGGACCCTGAAGTAAGAACAGAAATAGAAAAGCCGCCAAAGGCTACCCCCCCCCATTCGACTATATCGCCACTTGACACTTCTCCTGCTATACTTAAGGACAAGATGAGTTTACCCGTGGTCGTAAAAATAGGGGAGATACTTAAGTCAGATTTTATTTCTTCCTCCCTGTCGCCCGAGCTACCCTGTTCAAAACATGAGAGCGAGAGCCCTGCAAAAGAACATGAAGTAGACCAAGTTAGCCCTATATCATACTCTTCTATTATAGTTAACCCCTTAGGTACAGCTAAGGGCGATGGACATATTCGAACTGATGTTGTTTTTCCCGATCATATGGAGGCTACTGGATTCACAGACAAGGGGAATGGTCATATCTCGTTGACATCACATCCCCCTTTGGGTATGGCATTGGATCTAGCCGCAAACCCTAATTGTATTAAACTGGCAGGCACCTTGGATTCTATGAATGGCCCCACCTCTGGCTTTGATTCAAGTCTGTCTACCCTCCCCGTCGAATCCGATGGGGCTGCGAGCATAGAGATATGTTCTGCGACAGATTTATCCCTTGACTGTAAAGCATATACTGAAATTAGCAAGAAACCGAGCATTGGAAGTCCTGTTATGGGTGAGATCAAGAATGAGATGAGAATTACACTGACCAATCCCACCGACGATTCTATAAAGAACTGCGATGAATCAATGCAAACTACTGAGAAGCCTTCCATCAGTCTGACGGATATTAATAATCTTTCTGATAAAACAATCAATAAACCCGTGGTTTCTAAGGAGGAAGAGCTGGAAGGTAATATTAACAAAAATGGAAATGAAAATTGCTCTGAGTTGTCCTCTTTACCCACTAACACCTCCATTGGTCATGCTTGCCATGACCTATCCATGCTAAAGGATGTAGACAGTGAGGTGGTGTTCTGAATAGGAAGGGACCTGTACCCTTGCACCCATGGCTCCAGTTACGATACCTAAGATAGATATACCAGAGTCCTCTACAGTCCTATCTGATCCACTCTCCCAGAGGGCGGACCTGGTACAACAGATTATAAACGCCAATCCTGTTCTTCCTCCTCCCCCGTCAATGAAGGCTTCGTTATCACCGACTCAAACGATGGACTCCTTAGTTGGGCCAACCCACACTACAGGTGATGCAGTAGATCATTGCATGTGTCTAAGTATGAATGTTTATGAGGTTTTAGATAAAATGGACCAGATTGAGTCAGGTAGTAGCACTGTCTTATATCACCTTCGGACGCTTCGGTCTGGCGTCTTACGTAAAGATTTAGAGAAAGAGCGTATTGATCCTAACCCCAATGATCAAGTTAGTAAGGGGTTGGAGCTAGGGATGAGTGAGAAGGATGTACCTTCTGAGATCTAGGGCAACATGGTATGAAGTTTTTACAGTTATAATTGGTATTATTCTTTTAATGTTTTTATCGGCTTTTTTCTCATGCAATATCCGGTTTATTCTATCATATACTGATATGAAAACATCCTTGTGCACATAATGCGCTTATTATTATTATTACTGATTTACTTATCTTGGCTTATACGTATAGCTTCACCAGGTTACATGTTTTGTTTTCTCGTTTCTCTGTTATACTAGCAAGCTTGTGTCGTTGTATGCTGTGTCTATTTTTTTATGACTCCATGTATCATAAATCTATAGAGCTAACTCTACAACAACTACCTCCTTACCTCTGATTAATATTCGCGTAAGGATTATGTAAAAGCAGGCCTTGGCCTTATAGCCAACTGACTACCTATCACTTAATCTTGATAGAACTGGTGTACTTTGTTTGATGCGACTTTTAATAGTGTGACTCTTTACTTAATGCTTAGGCTTACATATGAGCAAAAACTGGTCACATACGCATTAAAAAAAGGTCAAATGACCATAAACGAATATAGTGTTGGGTCCGAGGCCTAACAGCACACTTGCCTTTAAAATATGTTGATTGAAGTGTCTGTATGTCTTCAGAATTTCTAGGACCGGAATGGATGCTACTTTCTAGTACTTAAAGACATATGTCAGGAGAGCCATATATTGGGCTATTTCCATTTCTTAGTTCATCCACACAGAACTATCTTACACGATTTGGCTCCGACTTTTCTTGTTAGGCAGCCACTAAAATAGCATTTTGTTATTGTGGTATAAAACAAATAACCTTGCAGCAAAGAGATGGATAGAAAAAATGTTGAGTTGCAACACATAATACCTCTTATACAGTGATTATCCAATGAAACTTATTGTTACTTGTGTTCTCATGATGAGAATGCAATATTGCTATGGTATCTAATGAACGACAGGACAGGGCTTGTATTTATACCATTACAGAAAATAAATGCTATAGATAGATAAACAGCAAATGAAGTCGACATCAAATTAGTAGGAGAGGGCTGTTATTGCACTCATAGCCTAGCTTATCTGTATCTACCATATAGACACCACACTTCTTGCTAAGTAGAGAAATTATTTCAGAAATATAGCACTCATATTTACTTGACTGAATCAGGTAAAACTATGATCCTAACGGAAAATAAGAGCCAGGGTGCTGTATACTTAATGCATGGGGATTAGACCTCTTATAAATTAGTGTTTTAAATAAGATATTGATTGAACTTTTCAAAATGTGCTCTTCTCTTTCCATTGGTCGTAAGATCTCTTTAGCCAATGACTATACAACTACGCTCTTGGATCAACCTATGTGGCCTGCTATAGAAATTGTAATTTAAGTTATTTCGTACATGTGTTTCTACTTATATATATATATTCTAAATACTAACAGAGTGCACTAGCTAAATGGCAGCAAATGAATTACAGATAAGGCAAAACTACTTCCACCAGGCTATGTTTACCAGAGGACTTTAAATGGGTAGATACTAGGTTATGATCCAAATGCAGATATTGTAGATAACAGTTTCTGAATAGGACTCTGATCATTTAGTGTATTTATAACTACGTGTTGGTGGTTCGATTGTACCTTTAAAGATCAACAGTTTCTATTTTGAAATAATCTGTTGTATCGTTGCATACTTTGCCGTATTATGCATTCTTTTCGGCTCTGTGAAGAATTATGTCCCTGCAATATCAGGTAAGACAATAAAATCTAGTGGCAACATTTTAATATACTTTCCTACCTGTTCCCCTCCATGTACCCAACCGATCCGGGTCTGTATATATATATATTAATGCTAATCTATGTGCCCCCTGCTCCCCACTTATATCATGTTGGCTGCCAGCAACCAGATATAGAAGATGTGTTGAGCCATAATGTTTAAAAGTAGTATAAAGTAAAAGAATATGAAAAGGGTCTATACAGATGTGCATGAACAAAACACATCGCTTACATCCCTACCCTATATGATAGGTGCCAATATTTAAGCTTTCTGTTTCTTTTTCTTTTTCTCTGATGCTCCTCCCGCCACAGTCTTGCGCTTACCAGCTGCAAAAAGGAGTATGTTACAACCCATTTCAATACAGTCAATCGCCCAAATAAAGCTGCAATAAATATTGCGGAAAACGCAGATACAGTACTGTGATTGGAACCAACATGATAGCAGCGTATGAAAGTGTGAAGTATGGGCGGGAAGAGTATATATCTATGGGTAGAGTGTGGGTTTAAAAGAGAATAAAGGTCATACCAGTAGCGTCCTTAGCGTCCTTAGCGTCCTCCTGCGCCTGTTTGATGATCTCTGCAAGCTCAGATGGCATTGTGTCTAGAGAGATAAAGCCATGCCTGTTAGCCCCTTGGTAATATTGCTTTAACACAACAGTGCAATATTCCCTAGCACATCACCAAGGACGCGTTCCAGAAATTACGGGATTGTTAAGAAGATGAGGAAAAACTTTTTAATGGTGCCAGCATAGGGTCAACAATTACAATTAAAGAAATAAAAAGTATGGACGGCAACATGAAGGCACGTTTAGTGCAAGTAAGACATTATAGGTAGATGAGAAAGAAGGGAAGAGTACCCTTGTTTGCTTCAGCCTGCTCGTACTTCTTGCCAAGCTCCCTGAGTTGCCTCTTGGTGTCCTCTGTATAATGACCAAGTCATGGTAAGTTATGGTAATAGTTTTTAAGTCACACGGAGCACTTGTCTATGCTCATTTTCTACACTTGGCGTATATTCAGTCCTAAATTCATATATTCCGTATATGACTGATCTGAAATCAGAAAATATCATGAAGTAACCAAAGACAAGAGATGTAGTATTGAACCTTAAAAAGGATAAGTCTGGGGTTAGTCTAAAAGAATAGCCCAGCATAAATGTTACAACAAAGCCTATAGTAAGCCATAACACAGGGGAAGAACATCAGAGCAAGTATCCTACCCTCGGCGTCATTCAGGGCAGCCCGAAGGAAGCGGTTGGTCACGGTCTTGTCAAGGACAGTGGTTGGTCCCTTAGCTGTGGGCCGCATGCATACGTCACATCAGATGTGGGATAAAAGGGAAGTCCACTCAATTGCGCTGATTAAATCACCAATAGAAACAGAAAACTGCACAGTGTAACTGAATACACTAGGTAGGTATGAAAGGCAACAGGAATAATAGCAATCTTCAATGTATAACATTAAACACTAGTATGGGACCCATATAAATGTTTGGTATATATATATATAATTTGCAGATGGTGTTTATGGGGGCTATGCAACCAACTCCTACATTAATCACCAACCGAAAAGCAACACATACCATTAGCAAGGTCTACCGCATCCTTCACCTTTCTCATGTACTCCTTGGTGCGCTCCTGTGACAGCGTACAGAAAGCCATAAGTAAGAGAGATAGTATTGTGAGTTGAGTGTGTATATACATAGGGAATGATAGAGGATGTAAAAATTAAGATATCAACCACGCTTCAAGGGTCTATTACTCATAAATAAAACCTGGTTTGATACAGGCTAGTCATTAGGTTAGTTTTGTCTGTATACTATGTATGACTAAGGTATGTCAGTGCAATAGTGAAAAAGAAAGATGGCATGCTAATAAAAATAAGGGTACCATCACATTTAATTATCAACTTTAACAGGAGGAAGATTAATATGATGTGCCTTATAAAAGAGAAACGTGTATGAGTCAGCGTGACAATAGGCTGAAAATCGTATTCCAAACACTACATACTATGGTAGGGTAGAAAAACAAATGTAGATACCAATATATAAAGAGAAAGAAAGAAACAATGGTAGAGACCAAAATAATAACGATATCATATATTTGCCAGGTACTTATGGGTATATGCGCACAAGATAGAGAAAATAAATGTAGGTATGTGCGCAACTGCAAAGGTGCATGCTTTGTAGATATACATGTAAGTGTATGTGTAGATGTGTGTATGGCTATGTAATATCATGCCCGCATTAGTAATAAAAGACTGTCCGTAGTAAACACCCACCAACTCTTTCTTGATTGGATGCTCCTGAGGATCCACCCCGGATACGGTCAAGTACACTAGATCAATCATATAGTCAGTAAATATAGCACACTATCTTGAAATAATAAAAGAATACCAATAAACAGATGCAAAGAACCATAACATATATCTATCCCCAAGGTAGTCAAAGACAACCTTGCGTATTCCCACAAATACAGGCACCCGTACACCACAAGATATAAGGTGTGTTTATACTGATCTAGGTATACTATGATATGATGGCTTACCTATCATCATGCTCTCTACTTGCAACACTACACAGAAGAATATAACCAAAATATACAAAAGAGGCCACCAATCACACACTACTTTATAATTAATCATTCAATTAATTAGCACGATCCTCTCATTCCATTTCTTCCATATACCAGATCTCACTTTACCAAAAAATGACTGACGTTTATAATACAAAGACAGTGCAACCTACCATAGATGTCTTGGTAAAGTAGTATAACAATATAGAAAATAAAAACAATTAGATAATCACATAGTAGAAAATGTGTATGGTTGTTTAACAACAGATATACTTACTCCAAAATAGTGACTGTATAGCATAGGCCATGGTCAGCTCGCACTTCGCCTTCTCCTCGCTATTCAACTTAGACTATAGAGAAGGGAGTGAAAGGTGAGACCATTTACTAAAGAATAAAGTATTAATAGAACAAGTAAACAGTGCGCACAGGAGTCGATTAAAAGAGAAAGGGAGGTAGGTGTGTATATGTATAAAAGGGTATACGTTCCTAAGCATATAGAGGTTATATAAATAGAGGTTAGGGAGGGTATATAGTGTATATGCTCTGGTTATTTCCATTGTAAGCATTAATATGATATGCAGTTTTGTGCATATGTGTTCATATATAGGCGTTAAGTTATAATTGTACCGATGTGTTATCAAGAGGAGACAGCCCGCCGGGAGAGTACTACATATACGACTATTAACGATGTTTAAGGAAAAAGGAAACAAAAAATAAATAAACTGATGGAAATGAAATAGTGAAAAATATAGACTAACGAGGGGAACAAAAAAGTAGTGAGAGAACGATAGGGAGAGTTAGGATGCTGTCCCTGAGATAAATATGTAAAAACAAATAATCAAATGATAATAGACAACATACTAGGTACCACACCTGTCCTTTCATATTAGTAGGCACACATACTATATGCATACATATAAACATATGCAGTTGTGCACACCCTAACCTACGGTGTAGGTGGACATACCTGTAAAGCAGATATGGACTCCTTCAACAGGGGCTGGAGGTGTTCATCTAGCTCCTGTAGAGACCCGTCAAGGGCGGCTACAGCCTCTTCAATATCCTCGGGTAAATCCTTGTTATCCGCCATTATGCTGCCAATGTAGAATATATATATATATATATTATATGTATATGTATATATAATACTAATAGTACTAAAAATAATAAGAATAGTACTAATAATAATAGTACTAATAATAGCAATAATTGGTGTGTATGTGTAATATGTTGCACATGTACATGTCCGTTAAATTATGATATATTTACATATTAGTTAAAAAATGTCGGATAGATATGCTACACCAATTTGTTAAAGGCGCAATTGTGTATAATATCTAGAGCTGGATGGGTAGTGCGACTATGCCCATTGCAAGTTTGGCTACTTTAAGTGATGTCACCCTTTCTCGCATTCAGGAACCCTACTGTGGATTTTATTAACTATCTTTCCAAAGGAAAGATCGTCAAAGGATGGGCATAAATTTTTGACTATAATATTATGTGATCTGTAACTAAAAACGAGAGGCATTACCAATAGAAAAAAACTATATATGTATCACTGGTTACCTAAGCATCAATCAATTCTACTTTAGATTCTTTATAATAACGATACTATTTCCAGCTTCAATATTTGTGTATGCAGTCCCTTGGTCCAATCTAATTAATCGGCGTGCTACTGTATGAAACAAATCTTTACTCATCATTGGTACTACTATTGTGGATATCAACCCGTGTTGCAGTTAGTATCTTATTACATCGTAAACAGTTAAGTAGCCCGACAATTACAGGTAGAAAATCAAAATAATAAACCAAAGATCGTTACTCAGTTCTACTGGAGAATTGTACGGGTCTTCTCTGTCGTAGGCTGAAACTTTCTATGCAAGTAAAATATAGTATATAATACGATGTATAGACTAATTAACAAATTATTGTTAATTAATTATGACGAATTACATAACCCTATACAGCATAGATAGCCACACTCGAAAAAATATGATAGCATTAACTTTTATGAAATATAATGTCACATCGATTCTAAAGCACCACTGTCCTGTGTATTGCAAGCATACCACTGCTAACCAATATCGTACCCTTAAATCCATAACTGCCATGTAACACGTGAAACGTTTCATGCATGTACAATTACATTTGGCAATAAATCCTGTCCTTCCTCATAAAGATACAATTACTGGAAACTATAGTTTTAACTCGTATCTAGGGCGTCTTGTGTAAGTTAGCAATACATACAACAATGTACAATTCTAATATATATATATATATAATAGCATAAAAACCCGCACATATAGCGACGAGCCACATGTCAATTAGCTACCTAAGAAAATAATTGGAAAAGATCGGCGCCCGTGGCCATAGATGCATTGTCATTTTTTGTTTTTATATAGTTGACGAGAAGACATAACATACATACATATATATATATATTATATATATTCTACATAGGTGTATTACCACCTATTAGCCTTCATTAATTATTTACACATGATCATATAAAGGGTGTGCTTTAAATAGCTTACAAGAGCAGTGTGCGCTCAGCATACTCCTACTCGAGTATATGGTTATTTCGGGTAACCCTTAAGAGAAGTCCAATACTAGGAGTTTCATGGGTAGGTTGATATGTTGTCGGTAATTGCAGTTTTCAGTCTACTTATTGTAAAGTATAATAAAATATAACAAAACAAATCAAGATGGGATTTTTACGGCCAATCTCAACATACTAAAAAATGAATAAAAAGATAAGTTTAACTAGTTAAGTCGTCTAGTTGCAGGGTATTTAGCTTCGTAATAATCCAAAAATTGTGGCAGTTTCTGTTAATCAGGTGGGGCATTCAATTATTTAGTATCCCTGGATTCCTGTACAGAACAAAAGCATGATTAGATGAAGGGATATAACATAGCATAATAGCAATACACTGTGAAATAACGTAGAGCAAATATATCGAGTCATGAGGGATGAGGTGGAACACCAAAGGAAGAGAATATATGATATGGATGCATACATATTAATGTTTTATTCTTATTGAATGCTATTAGAGCATCATCAGAGAGGTATCTAGAGCTATGACAAATAGAGCACATAATAATGTTAAGGGTAAGTAGTTGCCTATACCAAGTCCTATTATTGCAATGGGATGAGGTATGAACTATGATGGTGTTACGTTGTGATATCTTCAGCTCAAGAAGATAAAAGAATGAGGAAACTACACCTGCATTTAATGTCACATACCCGCTGCAAACTCAAGTTGCGATTCCGAAGTGTAGCAATCTCCAAATCTTTCTCTCTCTTCAGTCTATCCATTTGTAGCAGAAAAGACCGCTCCATGGCACGGCGTTGGCTTTCCAACAGTCTGTGATATTGCTGTCAGTCTCGACATATCCAGTACATAAATGCGGTTTTATAATTTAAGCCTGACTAATCACTAATAGGTTTAATTGCCTCCTAAAACATCAAAATGGTTCATGATGGGATTACGTGGCAATTTCCTGTTATGATGGTCCACCAAGAAGAATCCTTAATATAGAAGATAGACACTAATCATTGAAGTATTAAATGACAATACAACACACGTATATTTAATATCTGAAGATCGTTTAATATTATATTTATTTGGATTAAGTATTATTCTATTCTATAATGCACAATGTATCAACTGGACTGCTTAGTCCCTATTCTGTTTTAATTTCTGTTATTCACCTTACACAATTCAGATGCAGCAAGACGAAAGAATTCTCAGTGTTCTTAAAGAGATACAAACACCAAAATATACACAGTGATTATCTTTACTCACTTTGCTGTCATATCACTAATATCCTCAGGAATAATCACGTCCCCTTCCTGCGATTGAGTGCTATTGCATTTGCTAAATGTTGTAGACCATGACCTGCCACTTAGTTTCTGTGCATAAATATAAATATATTGCATTAGTATCCCCCAATAACTCACAAAACGCTAAATCAGAATAAAATCTTAGTGACAAAAAAAGAGGTTAATCTAAAAAGACATGAGATAGACGTAAGTGTGGTAGTTGTTGGATGAATACCAGACCCTCAATTACATGTGAAGGGCTAGATATTTGGCTAGCGTGGTATTACTATTTACCAATGAGAATTGACTGAAACATTTGTACCAGTACATCTTTAAAAAATGGAAATATAAATATTTGAGAATGATGCATATAATATATACAGCACGATCATACTTCAACATTATCGCCTTCCACTACCTCCCATTACCATCTTTGTTCCACCTGTCCCTATTTCAATCACTATAGATTTCTTACCGATACAATAGGCGCCTTGTCTCCTGCTCCAGACGTTGGTATAGCCGCTATGGAATTTCGTTCCTGTATAGTAAGAGAAATGCAAGTCAGACAATCTCATTCCACATATAACAAGGCAGAATCTAAGCAAGACTTGTTAGGGAAGAGACCTATTTAGATAGTTTAGAGGGGTAGCTAGGTGAAATGTACGGTGGTAAAGGCATTTTGGGCAGAATGGACTAAAGAAAATCTGAGCGCAAAATAGATGGAAAAGGGAAATTTTGAGATTTAGATATCTTTATCCACATGACATGAATATATATATATATATATACATATAAAGGTACACATACACACATACATACATACATACTCTACCATTATCACAGGGAAATATACATGTAAAGCAACTATATCAGCATCAATACTAGCACTTCTACCATAACATAGCAATTATTCACATGGCATATCTTTACATATCTCTCACCTCGGCCAGTGCAGTAAATTCTCGGATCCTGACATGGATAGGCTTTACTGAACTGTTTGACGCAATACCAGCTGGAAGCAAGGAATCAGATCCCAAGCTATCAGTGTGTAAAAGGATAACCCGTTAGTATTTCGTGGGACCTTCATATCTTCATGCTTCCTCCCCCACCCACTCGTATATGCCAGGCCATTTTGGTACTGATATTAAGTATATGCATCCCATGATAATAATGCAATCATTTAAATATAACAATAATAATCTGTTTTATAATTATATTACAAGAAAGTGTATTTAGATAGCAAACTATATAGCCTATAAAGCTTAACCTTACATAGACTTTCCTAATAGTAGCAATGCTATTACAATACCTATACTCGGCCTCTGTCTGAATAAGCACCCAGGTCGTAAGGTCCCTCTGAACCTTATGATTATTAAAGTACACAACATACACCAACATACCTTTGCATCACGTGACGAATATTCATGCTTTCCGCTTTCTTATGAACTATATTAGGCCGACCTCGTGGCTGTGGAGAGCCGGGAAGGGATGATGCCTGTGGGAAATCGGTATTATGGCTCATGAAGTAGGTTGAGCTCTTTGCTGGCACTATGCATTCTCCCTCGGACCTTGGCCTACCCTCACGCAGGGAAAGGGTGGGTGAACTGTCTACTATCTCAGTAGGGATGGTAGTACC
>NAOQ01000022.1:279607-302643 GCA_002751075.1 Ichthyophonus hoferi
TTATTGTATCAGTGGGTGAACTGCCTACTATCTCAGTAGGGCTGGCAGTACTGATAGAGTCATTTTTGGAAAAGACATGGATTACCTCATCCATTGTATTAGTGGGTGTGTCTATAGTAACAAAAGCGGCAGTTGCAGCTACATGCTCCTCTATGTGAGGTTGGTCTTTACTTTCTCCCTCTACCTCTCCCCTGCCCTCTCGTGATGTACTTCTGAAGGGAGCCTCACTAGAAGGTCTCTTCTTGTCATTTAAAGGGATGGTAGGTTTATCTTCGAGAGTAGGGGTGGCGGCACTACCTTCAAGCTTCTGTATATGTAATAGATAGCATAGGTAGCAAGTAATAGCTGCTGTTAGAGGCATGGTTTTTAAAAGTTGCTGGCTGGCCTCTAGTACATAGAAATTCGATACATATAAAGAAAGAAAAAAAAATGTGTGATAGAAAAAAGAAAAGATTATAAAAACAGCAAAATGTTTGCAGATATATATGATTTATAGCAAGTACATAAAAGAATGTAAGTATAATATGTGAAGATATGTGGAGAGTGTTAAAGGGTGGGAATAAGGTCATGGTATCAGCAGCTGAGAAAACGGGCAATGATGGGTCATTAAGTAAATGGGATAGAGCTGGGAGAAATGATTATTGGGAGCATGGGAGAAGATGAGGGAGGAAGAACAGGAGAAGAGCAGAAGAAAAGGTTGAGAGAATGAGAGGAAGAGTGAAGAGGGATGGTATATAGGTAGGGTATCGTAAAAAAAATGTGAACGTACCTTTCTAAGCTGACCATTAAGACCTTGAAGTTGACGAATAATAGTCAATGTTCTCTCAACCTCAGCCCTTGACTTACTAAGCTCTCTTTTCAACTGTATTGACCAAAGACAATTAGCCCAGACACCACATGACATTGCAATCATTCACATAAACGAAGAGATCAATACTTGCATGGTTCAATAAATAGCAGACCTTTACCAAGAGTATATTCTCATAGAAATAGAGGCCCAACCGTAAAGGTAAAAGCGTGCTGAAGCCATGCTTCCTGTATCCTTAATCAGCCACTATACATTCACCCGACACCAGGCTGCATTATTACATACACTACATCTTTGTCACTGGAACAGGGAGAGATGATGTCGAAATGATCCCTCAGACACCTTCCCCTACTATTTAAAATACCCGTGTAACCACACAAGGACACTGTATATCGAACATTTCTATCTCCACCCACAAGCCCATTCAAAATATTAAGTAAATATGCATATGTACATATATCCCATACTATATCTAGTCAAACTCACATACACACACACTTAGACAATAAGGTAACGGACCTCCTCTGTGGTCTGTGCTGTCTCACTCTCTTGTTGATGGTCTGGTGTTGTCTGGACCTCTTTCTCAGTCACCTCCAGCCGAGCTTCTAGCTTCTCAATATTAAGATTAGTCTTATTAACCTGTAATGATATAGTACAGTTAGTTACATGACCTACTCTGCCCGCTCCTCTTCCTATTAATCTGTTTATTTATCTCCCCTGCATACCTTACCTAATAAAATGCAGTCATTCAGCTACATTGCATGCATAATGCAAAATATATAATAAAAAGTAAAAAATAAAAAAACAGTCTTCTTTGGTAAAGCTTATATGCCCACCCTACCCAATCCCCCACCCATAAATATGGATACCTCCACAAACATAGGTACACTATGGGTGCTTCAAGACCAAACAGACCTCCTCTTTCAACTGTAATTGAAAAGACAGGTTAGATAATTCGTCCTTGAACGCTTCGATGTGGTCTTGCTGGGCAGCAATCTTTCGGCTGTACGTACCAACCACCTCCTGTGTCTCTTCCTTGGCTGCATCTAGTTGTGTCCTCAGTGTCTGTATTTCATTTTCCTTGTCCAGATTCTACAAATTCAAAGAGAGTTGTGTATTGGTATTACTATGTATTGCATCCTTCCCTCCTCTCCTTCATTGTGGCTCCTCAGTCCAATCTTATATATATTCTAAGAAAATTAGAATCGCACCAACTACATATATATTTATATATACATATATAAATCCGTCACACTGCAGTGTGACCCCTATATATATATATAACCGTGTTCCTAAACTTGCTTGTATATGACCATCATTTAAAAAAAAAGTTTTATTCTATTACCAACATTAATTTATAATGAAACACCATATATGCATAATATAATACAAAGTCATGTAGAGCATTGTTACCTGTGTGGTCTCTGATGTAATAGTTTCATTGGAAGCAGACTGGGACTGTATATAAATGATGTTAGTGACTATATCACCCTGTTCAAGTGCCTCTCTCTTCAAAAGTCATTTCCCTAAACTGCTTTTCGGAGATATGAGCTCCTTAGTTGTAATGGAACGTCACGCCATAAGCCACCAATAGAGCAATACATAAGCTTACCCTCCTATGAAGTCATTACATTATGTATCGTTCTTTATTTCTTTTCATCCAATTAAACTTAAACAAAATCCCTGAGATACTACAATGTCTTTCTCTCTCCCTACCATTCTCAAAGTCACTCTGTACATAACTGCAATTTTTCCCCTTCTTCTCTTTCAGGATCACTATCACTTTCAAGATCATTATCAATATCAAGTCTTATTGAATCTATTAAAACAGCAAGAAAATAGCTCATGCTTATCATTGACAGTGGTACACATATAACGTGGCATTATTACCTGCAGCTACCATCAGCCTCAAATCCAATCCACCCAGCTTGCCTAACACATAAAATGGGTATTGTGCAAACTACCAGGCTCTCCCTGCTCCCTCCCAATGCATGCATGATTCCTCACAGTCACATACACACTCCTATGCACATATGGACGTTGCAATTAAATTATAACCCAGCTATAGGCCTAGGGAATAAGACAAACCTGTGTGGCTTGCAGTTGAAAGGACAGGCTGGAGATTTGGTCTTTCAAATTGGATATAATCCCTTGTAATTCCTCTACCGGGTCTTTCTCATTGTGACTCTAATGATAATATCATTGTTAGTAGTCTTATAGAGAAAGAGAAGCAGTGCGGAAATATATATAGATGTGTGTGCATGCGTTTGTGTAGACATGCACGATGAATGCACGTGAAGAATCTATAAAGAAAGGGAACAAATAAATAAAACAACAGGAGATGGGCCGGAGATGGGATAGACAAAGGAATGACTTGGGACCAATCAAAGTGTCTATAATAATCAAGTGGCACGCATATCTAATTATCAACCACTACCCTCTTCACTGACCCAAGCATATATATATATAGTTAACAATTACCCAAAGGACATCACAGGGTAGCTAGGAAAAATACGGAGAGACGTGTGATAATACAATATAGGCCCCAACTCCACTATACCACGCATGCACAGATATACATAAACATAGAGGTGTTACACACCTCCAAGGGTTCTATGGTGTGAGTCCACCCTGACCCTTCACCCCCCGCACTCTGGACCTGTCTCAACCCATATATTGGTTGATTCTTATTTGACTGCGAAGTATCTGGTAATGACTGCTGTCTCTCAGTGAGCGGCATTTCTGAAATTCGATTAAGTTCTCCAATAGGATTGCTACCAATTGATAAATTAGATTCCATAGGCCGTAGTTGTAGTTGGCGACGGAAGTTATCAGAACTCACAAGAGGAGAGGATATAAGGGGGGAGTTGGGCTGAGAAGGTAAAAGAATAGCTGCAGAGAAATAAATAGGTCAGATAGAATTGCTGTACACTACTCCGAGGCTATCTAATAGAATGGGTATATAGGGGGTATATGGAGTGAAAACAGCATCTGGCATAGTGCATAGATAATCGCGGCTTGGTTTAGGGTCATTGTAGTGTTAATAATTAATTAGCCATACCCATTCATATTAATCCACAATCAATCGACTCAATTAGTGCTTAATCACACAATAATCAGTGGCCTATCATCCTGTCCCATACCTATTTATTAAGTAATTATTGGTTATTATTTATCCAATTTAGAAAATGCTAAGGGGAGACATTGGGAGAGAGGAAGAGGTGGAGAGCCCCTTCTTTGTATGACACACAGGTTGCAATCAAGGTAGAAACCATGATCAAAGAGACCTCTAAAAAAAGCCTATACAGCATGAGTAACTATTATCTAGCACTAATAAGAGAAGGCCAAGCCTTGGTGACCGGCTAAGCTTACTATAGAAGATATTAAAAATAAATTGATACACTACAATGTATACTACACAGAAAATCACCTACACTTTTTCAGCAAGGCATCCACACAATCTTTATGTCCTGCCTTCTGGGCCAGGTCAAGGGCCGTGAAGCCTCCATTGGTAGTGGTAATGGTGCAGTCTACACTACGTCGCATCATTTTCTGTATCACATCTGCAAGACCGTATTCCGCTGCGTACATAAGAGCCGACCTAGTGAAGTTGGCATAGCAACGGATGAATAGTTTGCTCTCTGATTGGGACTTGGATCTCAGAACGCTATGCCATGTTAATGGCTACATTTATGGTCATTTTTATCATGACTAATCACTTGCACAATGACATATTACGCATATGTAAGAACAACTAGCAAACTGATAAACCAATAAATCACACCAACGCAAGTCAGGCAACAAATAAATATACGCTAATAAAACATTAAACCTTTTATATCCTTGGTAAAGGAAATGTAAAACATACTTATTGTCGTTATCTACTAGATTTAGGTTAGTATTACTCTCAATCAGTCGCATGGCGTGTAAGGGTAGTTCGTATTGACAGGCCATCATGAGGGCAGTCTTTCCTTCCTGTGTGCAAACAGTATCCAATGATATGAGATGGTAAAGTAAGATTGCATTTAAACTCATAAGGGTAATAGGCTGAAATGTCATAAATCCAGAGATACCAATGTGCACTATCCCATCCTTCCTCAGCTTATCCAACTTAGGATGACGTGGAAATTAATATCTAAACATATATGTATAGTGTGGGCGTGGTGCCAGCTACTATGTTTTATGCCATAAACATCATTATTGTTTATAAAATCATTAAATTATCTGCCCCAAAAGCTCCTAATTGCAATTGGTCATACAAATCGTCTACTTCATCGCTATGGGTTACCCTGTGTAAGTCTATCTCTACATTGAACCTCCCTTTTTTAATTCCTTCCTCTTTTTCTCACGTTCTACCGCCTCTATAGGCATCACATCCAATCATAATCCTTTCAATTTTCAATGCCTTTTCCTCTATTGGTCTACAATGACATAATGCCTAATTGTAAAATATACAAGCATGTACAGGGGAGAGCACTACCACCGTCCTTTATGTGAAACTACCCTCTATAGTTGCCACTATGTATACTATCATAAAAATAACTTGTATGATACACTGATATGAGTTTCTTTTCTAAATGCGATTGGCTTGGCAACAATGATAATGATGGAAGGGAGATCTAGGCTTTGGGTTATAAGGCAATGCAGAAGTTGGTCCATGAGGGGTTATGATATCTTTAACAAAAATCAATTGATAGATGTATAAACAAATATATAATACAACATAATAATATTTCATATCCCTGCCCACCACTATAACATACATTAGTTTGTAGATTAACATTGCAACCAAATTTAAGGAGCAGCTTCAAGGCGTCCTGTGATTTTTCTGATCTTCCCTTCTCAATGCACATATGTAGCACACTCATCCTAGCTTCAGGCTCTTGTACATTGAGGGTTGGATGACCTACTCCCACTATTATTGGTTGCCGTGTTAGTGAGGAATTGTAAGGAGGTTCTGGTCGTAATTGCATTGCCAATGTACTCCATGAGAGTGCACTGTATGGTCCTGTATTTCTGACAATATATATTTATCTGTATGTAAGGAGATGAGGCGACGGAGATATGGAAAGGAAATGACTTCGGCTGTGTATATATGTGCATACGTGTAAATTCAGGCATGCATGGTACTTGCATTTGGCTGCAATCAAGTCATACAACATAATAACATATTTTATTTCCTAGCCCCCAACTTAGAGTCCCCCTACCTCTATCCAAGAATGTCTTTATACAGATCACTCGGCTCCTGAGCACTGCATACATAAGGGGTGTTTTATGTTCATTATCTAACACGCTTGTTGAGGCACCAGTCTGGAGAAGGAGGGCCACCATGTCGGCCTGTCCAACCATGCAGGCAATGTGCAAGCTGCAGAATAGTTGGTATGTTTAAGCACTACCATTCCCTATCTATTCTCTTACGTCTATCCCCATTTTATCTCCCCATTTCACATTTTTACCGCAATCATCTAGCCCGTATACCAATGATTATAGGTGACTGACGATCAGAAGTAATCTTCAACACATTAACTGCAGTATGTGATATAACATCATAATAGCACAAGACTGCGCCCTCTCCTACTAGCAATAACAAATATATGAGTGATATGCATTTTTCAGGCAAAATAAATACAAAAAAATTTCCTGTGTACTATAAAGTCATAACCCCCTCACAATAGTCTAGCTCCTGTCTGTAATGGTATGACTATATATATATATATGAACGCTTATATATTTATATGAACGCATACCGTGCATGCACAAACACAAGGACGAATAGCCTTATGGAACTTTTGCCATATGCGCTAACTGTACGCTTGTATATATAGAAGTATGCATAGGTGTATATACAGAAAGACACACAAACATAAATATATATATATATATATATGCTTACCGCCTATATGCCTACTTACCTTTTAAAGATCTAATACAAACATAAACGTATATATGCCTACCTGCCTATATGCCTACTTATCTTTTATGATCTAATACAATCATACTTACATAAATGCATATATATATATATGGTACAATATATCACTTACGCTGTCTGTCCCTTATCATCTCTTAAATGTACAGCACCATCTTTTTTTAGCTTCCTTGCAACAACTCGTATATCACCACAGCGAACAGCTTGGTGAAGATCATGCTTTCCTTCCGAGGATTTCCCAAATATCCACATGCCGTGCAACTAATTTTTCTAATATAATCTTTCAAAACTTCAAAAGGTCAAAGACCTAAGTTATGTAAATAAAATACTCCTATAGGAAGATTTTACAGGGAACAACACACTGGGGAATCAGTTGATGTTACCGATATTTATAATGCAAGAGGTAAAAATTGTGCAGTTGCTAATATGTTTAATTCGATATAATGTTACGGAAAATACAGTTGTGCATAGATTTCACTGTGTATGTATTTTATTTATACTAGTATCTTGAGCTGCGTGCCTTTCAATATATCAATCAATATAGGTCAAGGTAATTATCTTTCCATGGCTTTACTCATCATACCATAATTTTATTGTAATGGTGGCAAAAATACTTTTAACTTGCATAATTTGTATATTTATCCTGAAAATGCTTTAGATAATTTGCATATTTAAAAAATAAAATATTTTGGGATATATCATTATGCCTAAACATTTCAACTATATATACATGTATTGTTCGAGATAATTTGAGATAGTGTAATGAAATTTTAAATAATCTATGTTGAGATCTTTTGTAAAAGAAGAATATCCCATTAAAACCGTAACAAGATAAATCTAATAAGCAATCTCTATCCAAGCAATAGGATTGGTCTAGTCAACACTGGCTCAGTACAGTCTTTCTGCCAATCATTGGATAGACAACCGATTGGCTCCAAACTGGTGATGGTATTTGTGAAGAATAACGAATGACCTAAATAAAGTTAATTATCCCACAAAATTTACTCACGCGCATAGATCACCTACGTGTTATCGAATCGCTTAGCTCGAACATTGAAGCGAATTGTCACATTCTTTATCTTTCTCGATATAACTACTTAGGCAACCCTAACCATGATCTGTCAGCCGTCAATGCATCAAAAGCATTTTCGGCTCAGATAAACAGGATTAAAAACCCTTTCAAGGGCAAACGGGGCAAATCATTGTATATAGATGAACGATATCTAGATTAATTAGATATGGGATGAAATACTATGGGATTTTTGTTGTGAAAGTTCCTATAACACAGTTTATGGTAAGGAAGTGGTTGTTTTTTTTGATTTATTGTTGCCTATTAATGTATATTGTCCGAAATATTCATGACGGTCCCGGTCAGTGCATACAACTTTCGTCCCACACTGCGAGCCATGGTACGAATCTGTTGTAAGACCGTTAACTCCAAATGAACGCATAAATCGGCCCAAGTTCTGGTAACAAACGGATCATGAAATGATTGGTCCAATATTAGTTGATTGAAACGTTCTTAACCAAGTAAATTGATTTGTCAATATATTGTAATGCGAGTACTTAACATTAAATGAGGAAATTGGGTAAAGAGCCGTTCAAAGAAGACACTAGCATTAGATCATCGAGACAAGATCAGATAATTCAATGGCCCTCAGTGGTCTTCTGGGAATTGTATTAGTCAGTAAGGATTTTTACGATCCATCTCATTGATATTGACAAACACAGCTATGATTGACACTCGCGATAAACGGATATTCCGGCAAGAATAAAAGGAAAGGTAGGTAAGATGAAGTAAGAAAGACAGGTAAGAAAGACAAGAAAGACAGAAATGAATAAGAACTGGAACAAGTAAAAAAAGATGGAGATGGATGTATATATAGATACATAAATATATTATATATAAAAAAA
Organism: Ichthyophonus hoferi; assembly: GCA_002751075.1. Classification (NCBI taxonomy): domain Eukaryota; class Ichthyosporea; order Ichthyophonida; family Ichthyophonidae; genus Ichthyophonus; species Ichthyophonus hoferi. Next base: position 288,259 of record NAOQ01000022.1, read on the forward strand.
CTAAAAGTGTATACTTTCACATACATGTTTGTATTTGCATGTATGAAAGATACCAATGATGTGCATAATTGATTTAGTCAAGAACAAAATAATAGGATAGACTCACGCTAATTTAAAATTTTAACGTTATAATTTGCGCATTTACTTTTGAAACCCAAAACAAATAAAATTAGCATATGCCTACTATATTTTTACATAAATATAAAAAACTCCTACTATGTTACTGTGTATTTGTTTTAAAGTTAAGTTGAAAAAACAAATATGATTAACTCTGTAAGAACATGAAGTCCCAACATAATATTATATAATGGATATAGTGTTTTTAAAATATAAATTTTAAAAATTCACCCCTTCAAAAAAAGCGAACACTGTGTTAATAAATACACAGCCTTAATATATATATATATATATATATATTGGTATTGTCACACGATTTTCTTTTACATACATAGGTACAATACAGAAAAAGAAGAAAAAAACGAGCATGAAATTAGCAATAGTAAAATAATGCTAATTAAAAAACAAATTATAATATATTTGTGCACGTATGTGTTGGTTTGTAAAAGACTCTTAAGCATTATGTTCAGTGAATTCGCAAAGGAAAATTATACTCAGGCATATGAATGTCACAACCCAAATACCCCAGCGTGTAGTAAATGATGTAGCTATTAAAATACCTATGTTAAAAGTAAATAAGGGATATAATTTGAAGTTTAATTTAAACTCTCAATTAGTTTTTTACTATATTATCTATGATGTTATTATTATTTTCATTTTTAAAAAGCAATATATGTAGTTCTTGCTTGGTTCTGTTTTTCTCTGCATTTTTTAACTTGCATTAAAACTCCAACTGTTTCATTGTTTTATTTAAAATGGTGTTGTTATTTTATTTTATTTGGATATGAAAACCTTTTACTCTTTATTTTTCATATATATATATACATCTTGGTTGTATAAATGTTTTGTTTGATATATAAAAAAACATTTACTTCATTTTTTACGCATTATTTTATGAGACAGCCATTCAATGCTATTGATTAACACATACCATATTTGGATGATTACATAGTCATATCTGGTTTAATGGCTATGATTGACTATTGACAACATAATGGTTGGCATCACAAATGTCGAATATAACTATATGGATATTAGGGGCCAGTCTAGTTATTATAATCATGATTAATTAATGCTAAGCTGCTAATTAATCTATAAATGGTATACTGTATCTTATGAGTATATAGATACCTGCGTCAACATCGGTATATTGGATTTTACAATGAGATCAATAGAAGATCTTTTGTTTTTATTTTGAATCTCTACTCACAATCGTAGGCTACCGTGTGTAATTGAGATGATAATTCTAGTAAAGTCTAAAATCAACAATAAGTACTTCTTGATACAACCAAATAATATTATCATGTCATTATTGTCTATCCATTCATGCTGGGGATTTACCCTCACTTCTTGCCTACTATAAAAACCGTCTCTAAGTACTCATCAGGTGGGCCCCACGCAGTCGCGTAGGAGTGTATCATCCCAGGACTAATTAGTAAGATCTTAGTTTAATTATAGAATCTCTTCCACATATTTGAGAAATCGGCCTAAAAATTGGGTTAGAGTAATTCAGACAATTTGGCACCGGTGCCTTGTGAATACAGTCTTTCGAAGTCATTTATGTAGAACCAAACCAGTGTTTGTGAACTATTCTACATGTATCAAGGACACCAATTAGGAGGGATTGGATACTATCACAAAAGAAGTCCTTTCATTGGTTAAGTATTGACTCCAATCACTTGGCCAATGTTTGCTTTCCACCTACCCTGCTCATGTTCACTTTGCACCATACGGTTATAGTATTACACGCTATTTTCCTATTCTGTTCATTATTTGGCGAGAAACGGGCCTTATTGAGCATCCGTTAGGCAGGGTCACCAAAAATGGGGCTAGGTGTCACGTAAGAAACAAAAGAACAGCCTTGTAATAAGAGGTGATGTAAGAAGAATTGAGGCTGTTTCTTGTTCAAGCTAGTGGTACCACAACCATCCCATGAACATAGCCTTGATGCAGCTAGACTTGGAACTGTGTTCACTGTTGATTCCTCTTCTTGCGGGTAGGGTGTCGTGCCCCAATCTTATCGTAGCTATCTACCAAAGTATGCTGGTCAATTCACATAGTAATTGCTTAACGGTGATTACAGCAGCACGTGCTTCATAGATACTCACAATCCACATATTCACATAGCATCGTCAACCACATACAAATAAGCGCATGAATTGATTATATTTAGTTAATCTTATAATTCAATTAACTGACAAAAGAATGTATGGTACAGCTAAATGAATGACCAGATGTGTTAGATAAAATACGTGAAAAGGACAAGAGAAGAAAAAACACATGATAAGAGGTAATGGAGGAAAATGGAGGACGAGAATATGCTATCATTATATAAGAAACAGTGAATCTTGAATAAAATTAATAGTATTTGCCACCAAGTGTTAAAGAGCCCATATCGCCCTACCATTACAATCAAGGGGTCAGTCCCATTTATCATACTAATCCTTGGGGTGCCAAGTCCTCTGCAGTGATTGGTGGTACTCGGCAATAGCAGATGACTTCTTAATCATTTCGATACTTCGCGCTGCATGCTTCAACCTTAATGTGGAAGAGAGTAGGCAGGACAACAGGGATGGTGGAGAGATAAAAAGTAGGTTAATAGAAAGAAAGGGAAAAGTGAATAATAAAATGGGAATAGGCAATGTGATATGGTGTATTTACTATAGGAAAAGAAAAATTTACAAACCCGCAGAATTCCGTCATGTATTCTCTATTCTCTCTACTTCTCTCGCAATATGTCCTTGCAATATCTACAAATTCGAAAAATCATGTACTCTGTTATGCCCGACAAACCGAGGCAGCTTCTGGCGTATGTACAGGCAAATATAAATACATATGGACAGGTATTTCATAAGGACACGATAAAAGAGGTAGGACAACAACGGCTTTCTCATAATCGCATCTCACGAACCATTCCTTCTCGGTCATTGAGTTATTAAAGGCACGTCTTGGCGCAGTGAGGATCTGTTTGACTAGCGATTGGGCCAGAGTCTGAGGACTTCCCGGTAGAAGAGCAGCTGAGTGATTATCTTTTTATAGAAAAAGAAAATAAATAAGATGATTGGAATGACATGTAAATATTTATGATAAGGAACTAATTATAATGGCGGGATAAAGGCAAATATTATGAGTAAAACTAGTAATATGACGCTCTCAGACTGCAATGTCATTAAAACTCCAGCCCCAGTAGTGAAAATTCAGCAAAGAAACGGAGGCCAAGAAAGGAAAAAGATAAGGCGGGTCAAGCCTAGTTACCAAGAGTAAGAGAGAAAGAGAGGATTCATGAACCTCGCATGGCCACCTTGTAACACCAAATACCCTATAATCTTTCTACTATGAGATCCCGTATCTTGTCCATAAGCTCTCTTTTCTCTCCTCCTTTTCATTCCCTTTATACAGATACATGATACATAGTCGTATTACACTTTGTCTTCCATTTTTAAGTTTGTATTCGCCCGTGATGGTTTACAGCTACCAAGTAATATGCGTCGAAAAAAAAAGGTAAATACAAAGCCAGTTACTTACTAGAGGTCATAACAGGCAAGAGGCACACATTAACATCTGATGCATCGTCGTCTGCCTTCTTATTATAGCCGTAAAACAAACGGCTGCTGAGCATGTTACACACTCCTGCATATATAAGGGTATGTGCATGTGGAAGACACTATCGGTTAGCCGGATGTTACGTATAAAAAGAATAGATATATATATTAATACACACTCACACGTGTGTACGCACATAAATGGGTATACAAATAAGAATATAAAAGATTGCATATATGGGAATATGTATGAGCCGCAGTATGTGTACAATCTCCGAGGGTATTCTAGTCTCAGGTTAACATGCAAGGAAGGAATACTACATGGCCCAATAAGGTGTACTGTATAGAACTAAATCCAATCCTCGGCCCTCTTTTCCACCCCACCTCCTCTCTTTATCACCTCAAGCTACATGTTCCTTCCTCTATCATTTTGACATTGGTGACTAAACTATACTACATACTCGAAAGACATAAAATATAAAAGAGTCCCAACGACTTTAGAAACGCAAAGTATAGCTAATGTACACTAGAGAAAATGCAGGCATTGTGTTTATCTGTGCGTTGTTGGTGTGAAGACATAAAGGAATGTTTGTCTAGGGCATATAGTCTACACGCACCACGATACCGCATATTGCTGCCTTGCAGGAGGGCGTGGGTGGTTTTTTGTAGCTCTGTCACAGCCAATCTCGTGAACAATGCCTGTGGCGCCTTATTCTGAACACACACTGTACCGACCATACGTGCATAAGTAATGCTTATATATGTGTGTAATAACATAGGCACATACATCCCAGCAATACTCTATCCCTCTTCATACCCTCATTTCTTTCTTTGACATAATGAAAGACTACAACCAACTCTAATCATGTCCAGGCCAATACTATCAGCATGCAGCACTCATAGGGTCATCCTTCGTACAATAATTGGTCAAGGACCCAAGTTCTACAAATACAATTTAATTCAACAAAGCATCAGTCTAACTCATCTCACTCACATGCAACCATAGAAGCCCCACGTCTGCTAACAAGAAAAATGGGAAGTTATAAACTGGAGTAGTATGGGTCCAGGTATGGGTATACATCTTGTGAATATATGTCGGCTATGTAAACATGTACAGTTCCTCCTCAATATTTAACTATAAAACATAAAAACATAAACAGGTAGGCGGCCCACTCATACATTAGTCTATGGCTTGTCTGGCAATGAATTATTCCACTTTAATAGACGAGTAACAGTACTATGGTAGCCAATCTGCTGGTAGAAAAAACATATACCCTAACCCATTCATTATACATAAACATAATTTCTCTGTTGCCCGCTCCATTGCCATATTCATCTATGTATCCGCTTTACATATCCATATAAACATGTTCATATTATCTTTCACACACCTATATCCGGAATATAATCGGTAGGGGGTGCATCAACAGAGTGTTCAGTATCAACGGGTATGGAAGGCTTTAGTGTTCCACTTATGGAGAGAAGACGTAGAAGCGAGGTGTCTTGAGCATAATCTTGCACCACTACCACCACATGGCACACACATAGTAAAAATGCCATTAGCTGGATAGCCTGTAAGAGAATATGAGAAAAGGAGAGTGGCAATAGGTAAGGGAATGTTGTAAAACAACAAATATATAGTTTGTCTTCTTCCTATTGTTGTTACATCATGTTGTTCTATTCTTCTCAATTTTTAACTGTCTCTCTCCATTCCCTTTGCCTTATTTGATATCGCCACTAGTGTTATACACAGACAGGGTAAATTTTAAAAGATCAAAGATTATCAACTATGCCTCATAGATTGAGATCCTGGACCCTCACTATGTTTGTATAGATACATATGCACGCCTGCGCAAGGTGTCTATATATATATAATCCATTAAATAGAAGGGCAATAGACAGGGTATGTACACACTTGTATCTCTAAGGCCAGTTCGGCTCCTAGCCCATCTGTAGCCTGAGCACTTGCCTCCTTCATCGTTTTATCAAGCACGGCCGCACTCATCACAGGCTGGGAGGGAACGGCAATCAGTCGCTTCATTGGCTACTAGCTTTGATCTAAGTTTTATTTTCGGGTAGAGAAAAGGTGATAACTGTAGTGCATGTACATTCATATATAGTCGTGCACCCCCAGCTTGAATAATTCCATTAATAAGTCTCAACAACTACGCAAATACCGCCTTATAGCGGGGTAGATGTATATAAGGCTAATAGCAACCAGCCAGGGAGCATATTAATAGTGATATTAAACCAATTGATGGACGGCGTAGACGGCAGGAAAAAACCATAAAAATTGAAAATGAAAAAGACATTATATGATAGAAATAGGAATGAGGATGGGAAGGGAAATAAAAAGAGAAGAGAAGGTGCTGCATTGTGCCCTACCTGTGTGTCTAGCAGTATAACCCCAGTGGTGGTAACATACATATCCACTCCAGAGGTAAGGAATTCTGCCTTCAGCTGGTGCTCTGAGGTCTGTACGGGAAAGGGTCCCTCACTCCCTGACTGTAGAGGTAGATTGTGGGTGGTTAAAGGAGAGTCTACGTGTAGGTCTATATAAAAAGATACGTTTAGAAATATGTGCATGTATAAGTGACCTCTGTATGTGTAAAGAGTGTGTATGTAAACACATAAGCTGTGTCTATGCCTACATGTGTACAAATCAAACAAATAAATGGGAAAATAGGCATGACTGACTGACTGACTGACTGAATCAGAAGATGATAGTGTACTGAATCGTGAACATGTAGATACGTGTGTACAAAATCTTCCATAGCAACCGCAACCAGTCCTTCTTACCAGGCCAGCCACTAATGAAAGCACATAGGACTTCCCCGCTCCCTGTCCGCCAACCACTCCCACCACTAGAAAGTCTGAGGTGTCATGGAGCATCTGTCGTAAAGGAAAACATGAGTATAATAGTACAGGGCCACCGCAACTAACAAGGCTACCAATGACAACAAACGCTTCTGTTGTACAAAATAAGTATTTCATGTCTTGCGAGTGCCACCATTAATTCAGTCCTGTAGACTATGTTCTAAACCACACTACCCAACAACACCCGCACAGTCATGCAGTCAGATAGATATATAAAAATCCTCTCGCTTAGTCGCACTCACCCGTGTGATAGAGCTCCCTACATAGAGAAACTTGTCAGTTAATAATTTTACAGGCCTGCTGAAAGCTCGGACTGGCTGTGTAGGCTGCGGTCCCTGGCTAGTACCACTACACGGAAAGGGGTTAAACAGATATCAGATAGTATAGCATACAAAAATAAGGAGAGAAGGATCGTCATGATACATATGTGTGCATCTCTTTCTTTGTGTATGCCCGACCTTTTATATGTATGTTTATGGGAATTTAATTATATGTCCAGATACATGTATCAGATGGGGGCGGTATAGGTTGGCATCTATAGCACATCTTGTTTCTGTAAGAAAATTTTATAAAAGTTGATTAATGGTAATACGTACCATCTACACACTAAAGACCACACACCATTTCCCTCCCTTTCCTTCCTTGTTTACCACATCAACCTCTTATACGTACCCCCCCTCGGTAGGCCTGGCCTTTATAGACGATACAACCATTGGTGCACCCCTTGGTGGGCCCTGTTTATTGGCTGGTCCTTTGGCGGGTTGGCGGAGAATCTGTGGGTTTTGGGCCAGAACAGGCTGCCTATTTGATGAGCCCTAGAGGGAAAGAGGTAATGTTAATTAGTATATAGGTGTGTACACGCACATAGGTAAGGTAGATAGAGGTAAGTGCTATCTCTATGTACTCGCTCCTAAAGGCATTCAGTAACGCTGTAATAGCATTCAAAGGGTCTTTGGTGTGAAAGGCTTGATAAAGTGATAAATGAAGGGACCGCAGTACGGTCCTAGAGGAAGAGGGTATAATAGTAAAAATCACTATGTGTGTTTGATGGAGATATGTAAGTCATTGCCTATGTATCAAATCGTGTATGTAGAAAACTGACTAGCCTTTCACTAATCTAACAATGTTTGGTGTAATGATGCCCTGCCATCATACATATTGGATTAAAATGGTATAGCCTAAAGAAAATATACAATAAAGTAACTGGCTCCGGCAATAATTCGTGATGTTTTCACTGATTGGGGCTGATAGACAATGCACGCTCATCCACCTATGAATAACATGTATACTCAATGGGCATTATTGGTGGAATACTAATCTACCAAGATTACGACCGATGTAGAAAGAAAAACCAACCATAATGCCTGACAACAAGCAACATAACAGCCAAATCCTTGCTATACAAAAAAATGGGGCGTGTATAGCACAAGAAATAAAAGCAATGTAATTTTCATATATTAGCTATGACCTAATGAAGGGGCTTGTAAATTATCCATATATTATATATGATATTTGAGGGTGGTGTCCAGCCATATAGTATTAAACGTCAATTTTGGAACAAAATAGTAAATAAGTAAATGTACGTAGAGAATATATGAAGTATATCTATTGAAAATACTTAACCATCGTCCACTCCCACTGCAATCTATATCGCTATTGGTCTACATATAACTAAAGAAAGGTTTCAGATTGGATGTGATCGACTAATAAGCTGGTTTTGTATCCCATTATTGAAGCACTTTTCTTTTTTTTTAAAAAAAAAGGCTTTAAAAATTAAGTAATAAATATGTGTACATTATCCAGCCACATCATGACTTTAAAGGCAAAAAATTACTAGACACTTACCTGTGGTGGGCCCTGGCGAGCCATCAGTACTGGGGCATGGTCCATAGCACGCGACTGAAAACCCCATATGTGTCAGCTACTATATCACAGTATATATATATATATATATATGAATACATATGTGTGTGTATGATAGTATACATGATATAATATTATGATGATATGATAGGATGGTAGTATAATAGTATATTTGGATATATATATATATATATATATATATGCAAGTATGTATAAAGGTATATAGTATAAAGGATACCCCGGGTATAATACTTGAATATAGTACTCAGACCTATTATAATATTATTTGGGAGTTTATAACTAAGTAGGAGTACCCACCCAAGTGAGAATAAGGGGGTGCATTGTTTGGATATGAAGAAGATAGCCGAAATTGGAACACACTTGCATGTAATATACTTCCTCACTAAAGTTGCATATGCATCTTTAAATATACTTAAACATATATATCAGTGGGTGTGCAAAGAAGGATATGGCCTGCAAGCAATATATACGAACCCTTAACAAGGGACGAGGACCTCTAGGTCCCCCTACACCTGGTGTACGATCCATTTATGTGGGCCTTCTGTGTATGTATGTATGGGCATAAGTGTGTGTGTATGTGTTTATGGGTGTATATTTGTATCCGTATAAATCTTGCATGTATGTATGTGTTAAGTGTGTGCGTATATGTAAGAAAGATGGAGATGCACTTTCAACTGCAAAACCAAATATCGTTTTTAACATTATATATGAACCAAATACATATATAAAAAGAAAATAGTATAACCTTGAATAGGGAAATGACAAAGCTTGGAAAATACAATAAACAAAAAAAAAATACGAAGAAAACCATAGGAGTTGGAAAGAAAGGTAAAAAAATGTGGATATTCTTAAAGGAATAGAGCCGAGATGGCCACAAAACTGTACCCTATATATAGCTGTGTGCTATAAGCACACAGTTCTTTATATGTGGTTAGCTGGCTGTTTCTTTATGTATGCCCCCATACACTATGGAAGTATTATGTTGTCAAAGTCTGAGATCTTCACCTTCTCAACCTCCTGGTGACCTGGGCTGTCAAAGAGCTGTACCTAAATCGTTAAATCACCTGCTCACTTGAACACCTTATATATACTCTATTTTGACCGCATGATGAGGCCAAATGTTGGTCATGTTTAGCATAAAGACAAATCCATGGTGGTTGTTGATTGTTACTGGGTTATATATACTATTATATTATGTTAGTCATTTGTAGGTGTGAATGCGGTCTAGGACCTTTGCAATGCATACTCGTTAATAAATAAAGGCTCAGTGCCCTCAATTTCGGACAGTAGCTGAATTTCAAGATAATAAGGGGTGCATACTTTAGAATTAAATATAATTATTAGGGTTATTTTACTGTCTTATTTATTAGTTTTATTTGTATAGTATTTTCCTTTTGATGCCTTGGGTAAAAGTTATTATACTTTCTGCTAAATATTATGGGTGTAACCTAATGAACAGGGTGTCAATGAAGTGGGGTTTATTTGATGAAAATTACAGTACACTTGAAGATCAGATTATAAAACCTAGCCAAAAAAGCTAAGTTTTTGAAAAAGATAATTAACATGGCTAGTACTAGATAGCTATTATGTTGTTTGGCGACCTTGTTGCATCCCCTGGTTGTGTAAGCATGTTTTTAATATCTATTAAGCTACAGGTAAATAATTTACATGAATCTGAGCCCCATCTGTGATGGCTGAATACCAATATAATTGTGATGTGTGAATAGCCAATAAACATGACGCATTGAAATTTATGCAAGCAATCCGATCTGTGTGTTTTAAACAAAGAGGACAAAAAATTATGTTAGTGCCCGAGTAATTCAAGTTAACGAATAAGAGAAAAGATTGATACAATAAAATACAAGCGCTGTCAACAGCCAACCAGTAATTCGTCTTTAAATATAAGCATATCAAGGTACTGACGGATTCCTAAATTCTTGATTCATAGATACCTAATAAATATCATGTTTTTAGCAAGCTTTATGTATTTAACATATTGACATATTCACACTAAGTAAATTTTTTATAGGTATTTTCTTCCGATATGCAACCTCATTTTTTTTTTGCTTTTTTGGTGCACTGCCTCTTATCTTATTGTTTTATATACCCTTTATTTGGCTGGTAGTGATAGGTGTCATTTTGTTCTTGCTTGTGACCTGGAAAAATGAGTAGGAGGCGGTTGTGAAAAAATTGAGAGAGAAAGAGAATAAAGGGTCTCATGTGCAATTATGCGTGACTAAAAAATGAATAAACCACTAAGGGTTACTATTGATTGGTCTTGGACTGCAAAGGCACTATACCTCATTCTTTCTTTTTGCATCGACCCATGTGTGCAGGGTTACTGTCTCTTTTTCTAGTTCTTTTCCTTGTCTGTTAGTTTTTTATGTGATGAAAATATAACTGGACTGTTCATTAACTTTGGCATACGATTATCCATTTACATGGACTGAATATATTAAATTATATATCCCATAAGTTAATATGGTTTACCTGTACCGGTTACCCTTTGTCCACCGCGCAGAGGTTAATCTTTTTTGTGTCGTCAGGCTATTGGCTTGACATTCTTTATTTGCATACAGACACGCTACTATGTTACGCCGAGATGATCCTGAGGTTGTAAGAGCACAGGAGAGGTTTCAGAGGATTCTAAAGAAAGACTTGGAGAAGGAAGGCAATAAAATCTGCGCTGATTGCCACGCTAAAGGTAGTTTATCGGGTGGGAGAGTAATTGTACACATAGTTCATGCATTCACTTGGCTATGCTTTACCCTCTGAGTATATGGGCTATATATCTCATTGCACCTCCAGATATATGTCTGTATCCCATATATTCCATCCCCCTCATATACCTCTCTCTCTATCTATCCATGTGTACGTGTGGGGCCACAGGGTGTTCTTCCTTGTATACATGCCTAAGTGTGCGCAGATAGACTTCTATATATAGGCTTATTCTCTTGCTCTTTTACTGTAGCAATAAAATTCCTTCCCTTATCTGTTTCCCTCTTACTTCCACCCATTATACTCCTACTTTCCAATCATATCTCCCGTTAAATATTTACCCACTTATATCTTATTATTAAATTCCACCAGTTTCTATCTATCTCTTTCTATTCCCTTGATTGTTTGCTCACGTGGAGGTCTCTTTGTGCTCCGTTTGCCTTAATACCCACACCCTTCTACCCACCGATGGCCCCTTACTGTACTCCAACACATACATATGCTTACCCAGGCTAATTACTGTGCAAAAAAATGGGGTTTAAGAATGTGTGGATGTAGCTAAAGGGTGTATAACGAAGGAGCACGGAGAAGGAGGGGGAGAGAAGGGGAAAAGCATGTGTTGGGCTGGTGATAATTAGGCCATTATATGATTATAACTGGCATTACATTGGATAAAATATCTTGATGTATCTTTGATTGGTTATAACTATGTTCGTTCATAAGCCAATGGAGAAAAAGCTATACTATGCGAGTGACGCAACCTGTATAGACAGGAGGGGATTCATTATGGCCTCTATAATGTCTATATATGTTTAATTTCCTACACACACTACAGGACGAATAACATTCCAATGCATCCTAACCTCTTATCTCTTTCCTTCACACACTCTCTCTTCCCTCCCATCAAGGTCCTAGATGGGCGTCATGGAACATTGGAGCCTTTGTCTGTACCAACTGTGCAGGAATCCATCGTAACCTAGGTGTACATATTAGTAAGGTCAAGAGTGTGAATTTGGATAAGTGGACCGCTGAACAGCTAGAGACCTTCCAGGCCCAAGGCGGTAATAATAGTGTCAATGAGTACTATGAGGCTCGCCTGCCCTCCTATTTCCGCCGCCCCACTGCGTCTAATATTCAGTATGTTGTCTGTGTTGCAGTGTGCATGGTGGGAGTTGATATTTCTACTGTTATTACTAGGGTATGATTGTTGGTGGGTTGTCAATATGTCTTGGTGTTATCTTCTCTCTTTCCTTGTATGTCAAGCAGCCCTTCCTGTCAGTGTGTGTATGTCCTAGGCATGTTGTGCTATCAGTTGGATACTAATACTAATATCATTGTAAGCTATAGAAACAGACCTCATCTCCCTATTTACACTTTTAATATTTTAAGTGTTGTATACCTGGCTTAACTTATATGTGTATCACCTTGATTATTATATTATTACGTTCTTGCTTGCCTTGTATTTCCTCCCTTTAGTGAATACAACAACACCCGGCACTATGGGGAGTCTTGTAGCTTCAGCTACCTATTAGGAGATATATTATTATCACCTCTGTCTTTCTTTATCATAGGATCGATGGGTCTAACTGGTAGTCGTATGTATATGTGTATACAAAGGAATATATACACCTGCATGTTAAAAATAGCATTCATTACATCCTACTAGAGTGATAAGACATGTATATAAGGATATATGCATACCAACACCCATGTGAAGAATTCTTTGCATAGGAACTCCCATTGATAAAATCTATAACACAATGCTGCACATATCATCATGCACAAGTGTTTGTTTATATCATCTATAGCCTCATGATCTCACCACCATATTGTATATATGCAGGGATCTGGAACAATTTATTAGGGCCAAGTACGAGCGTAAGGAATATTTGGCAAGGGGAGGCCGTAGAAATGAACAGGACGATGATTATGAGGTAAAGGATTAGTGAGGTGGGAAAGGGAATAGAAGATGTTCATGTTTGTGTGTATATATGTATGCTTATGTATCTCTACCTGGGGAGATGGCTAAGTAGATATATGTGCATTTATGTATGTAGGTATATGTATATGAGAAGTGAGTAGCAGTATTAAGGAAAGACTGATCTTAAGATATACTATAAATACAGGAAGAAGGGGAATATCGTCGTACCACCCGTGGGACCCCAAGGAGTCGGGATAGTGACCGCAGGCGGGAGCCTAGCCCTGAGCGCTCTCCTGTGAGGTCACGATCCAGTCGCTATAGTGACGACCGTCGCCAGGACTATTCCCCTGCCGCCAAGTAAGTGGGTTCTCTACTGCTATGGCCATCCATTTATTAGGGTCTTTGGTGTTGTTGATACTATTGATTGGGATTTTAATTTGTTTAATCTGATGTCTGGGTTGACTTGAGGGGTTGTCGTGTTATTGGCTGTTTATTTGTGCTATTGCTGATGTGAAGTTTTAACTTATTTCTAAGTGTGACAGTCTGTTTCTATCTAACTATGCTGCTCCTGTTAAAACCCTGGTTGTGAATTTATATATCTGATTGTTGGTTGTTCTTCTCCGAGGGAGAGTTTGGTAGGTTCATATGATATACTATATATGCGTGATACTTTTCATTCTTGTATGTACGTAGATTTACACAAGGCCAGGCTACAAATACCAAAGTCCTCCAAGCCAATTATCTATGAAAATATGGTGCTCTTCACATTATGTAAACCAACGTGTATCGTTACAGGACACACCATCGTGGAGACAAAGACACCTATGATGACCGCAGTGGTCGGGGTAATTATGAGAGTTCTTATCGCAGTAGTCGGCAAGAAAGTCGTCATGGGTAGGTTATGTCTCTCCATTCATTTGGTAACTGTTGTTGGTGCTGTGCACTTTTATAATGATGTACTTATTATTAACGTATCTAGCATTTTATGTATACAAGCGCCTATGGATATTATGTTTATTTCTTCTTGAGGTTTGATTGCATAGTAATTTGTGTCTGCTGCATGGTGAATGGTTGTGTAAATTGCATGTTAAAGGTTTAGTTAGGTACTATCCCTATAATAATGACTGTGTTGGTAATCAATGCCTGGCCAATTAAAATATATTTTTATTGTACATTCCTTCTATTTCTTTTTTCTGTTTATATAAAGGTTTTGTTAATGCTGACATAACATCTGTATTCATTGGTTTATATATCTAGTGCTATGCAGTAATAACTGTAGCTATTTATATTATGTAATCCAACATGTTTCCTTGTAAGACTCCGTGG
>NAOQ01000023.1:21211-44449 GCA_002751075.1 Ichthyophonus hoferi
GGACTAGAAGATACTTCCAACTAGGAGAGACATCATATTGGTCTATTATCTTGTGGACTTATCAAACAGGAATCAAGATCTCTGATGCGGTGGTCACTCAACTAAAACGAACATCAGATGGTAATTGCTTTCTAACCTCAGATTATATCACGTATATGAATAATATTAGCGAACTTCATCAAATGTTCTTTCCTAACCACTATTCTGGGGAGATTCGATTTTATATCCCAGTAACTGTTGCTATGGCATGTTCGGAAGTAGGGCAAAACCATAATACAATTGGGTTCAACTTTACAATTCTTGTGAATTATATTGATAGTTCTGAAGATAGACGCCGACGACGCCGGCGACGAGTGTTTGCCTATCTTGAAACATTTCCTTATGATACTCGTTGGATAGAAGAGTACACTGGAAAGCAATATAATCGTCGAAGCGTTGACGAAACGACTATCAGCAAACAAAACATTGGCATTAATGCAGTTCCGGTAGCTCCTATTTCTGCAGAGCCAGTTATAATTTTTATTAGTCGTAGAACGGAGTATATTATTATCGGACTGTCCTTAACTGTATTTGTATGTTGCGGCTGCTCTTTCTGTTGCATTATCTTTTTCTATATGAAACAGACTGAAAATGATACAATGAAGAAACAGCAACCACATACTATGTTCTTTAAGAGTCAAAATCCACTCCTTTTACTAAATTCCAAAACCAGCCTATGTGGTAGCAGCGGCCTCAACATGTCAGAGTTACCGTGTGATAGCAACTTTGGCCATGATAGTAATTTTAATTTTGAATTTATTGATTACAGTGCAGATCAGCAAGAAAATCAGCGCAGCAGTATCGTTAACCAGACACTACATGATACTATTAAAGTTAGGAACATGATTGTGGAGAATATGAATATAAATAAAAGCAATTATATCAACATCATTAATGGATATAGAGACAGAGAGAATGAAATCAATGTGATGGAACATAAGAAAGCCGCCTACATTAATAGTCCCAGCACCATACTAATGGAAGAGCCAGTTAATGTCATCAATGCAATAGAATGTGGGGGAATAAATGACATACATAAGAACAAAAACAAAGTGAGACCACCAAGCAGTCACAAAAATATTAGCAACTTAGTGGTGATGAACGGTTGCCCGGATATGGGGCAAGCTAATTATCATTTTATAGATAATGGCACTGCTACGAGACTTGATTTAGCTTATAGCAATCCATTATATGATGCTATACCTAATGACTCAACCTGTATGTATAGATCACACGAATTCCTTTCGACCTTGAACAAACCAGCACTTGATAGTATTTCCAATTCGATAAAGGATCCTGTTGACATAATAATTCGTAAATTTCCTTATACAAAGGACTGAATGTATGAGCATGGACATTGGTACTTCTAATTATTCTCATCTTAAGTGTTCTGTCAAATCGGACAAACGCATTTGAAAAGAATCATGCTTAGTTGCACTTTGTCAGTTCAAATCCAAGTGATCCCACCTTTCCTTGTTACCTATGCATCTAATTGGCTGGCCCATTCCGTCAACATTAATGGCACTCTATCCTTCAACACTTCTCATTACGATGTTATCTGCAATCTGGACTACTATGATAATATTATTAGTTGTAAGACGGTGTAGTATTATGATCGGTTAAGAAGAAATCCCTTTCACACGACAGTGTCGGACAAGGGCATATGCACTGCACCTTATGGAATAAATTAATATAAATTTTCTTTGACAAAATGCTGCAAAGTAGAGTTCAATCCCAAGTGGACTAAATTTGAATTTTGTGGAATTATAAAATCCATTACTACCTGATTCAGCAATGTAACTGAGAAAATCCGGCTAACAAACTTAAATAACCCATGTATATGGAACTTCTGTGTGCAAGAAACTAATGCTATTTAGTTGCTTCCATGAAGTGAGCACTTAAGACAAGCCAAAATACACCAAGTCCAATACTGCTTAATGTTTATCAAAGAATATGAGTTGGGTCTACATCTAGATCATATCAATATGCGGGTATTCAACAGATAATTTTGCAAATAAGTTGTGCAGAGGGTTTAAGAACAACTTTAATTTAATGTAGCAAGTCTGATTAGGAGAAAACCTCAAAACCAACAAAGTACGTGACCAGTAAAAAATTACTCTTATTAGTATTAGGAAACAAAGGCGGCTAGAGTAATTCTAATGTACATGTTTGAATTTTACTGCCGATAAATATTTTTATATAGGAAGTGATGCAGATCCTGTAGTTATATACTTGGTATATTATATGAAGTTGCTACAGGATGTTTATAATGTCTATATTATTTGGCCATATACTAATAATTTGGTAGGTAGACTCTGGTAGCTAGCCTAAAAAAATAATAAAAAACCACTTTATAATGGCAACAATTCATAATATAAAATTTTCACAGTTCCCAAGATAGCATTGAAAAGGCTGAGTAGTCTCCAAAATACAACACAAAACCAATATTAAATCTCTTTGTATACAACACTAAAAAAATTACAGGTAGACTTAACTTTTAACCTAATTGTTTTTTTTTGGAAACATATTCCTTCGCAACTGAGAGATATGGCTTATATTTCTACTAATGGCGTGTAATCCGACCTCATAAACTGTTCCATTGTGTAGTATCATAAATTTATATAACTTGATTTATTTACTTTTCTTTTATATTTGTAGAACTTTCATTTGATTGTTTTCTTTATCTCTGAAAACGCAAATAATGTGCTATATTGTATATGGTATGAATGTAAATAGCTATATAAAGAAACAACTCTGGGCCATAATACACAAATCCGTTTACATCAAACAATACAACATGTAACCTATAGAGAAAAAGTTAATAGTAATAAGAATAGTTTAATCCAATAGCAGAGTAATCCAGTACCCAACTTGTACTTAAAAATGCTCTGTATCAGGTATTATACAAAGTTAAAAAAATTAAACTAAAATATATACACAACTAATCTATCCTTTCAAAACTTACCAGTAGATGTAACAAAAGCTCTTTTTGATCGCTATACATATAATATTATAGAAAGAGCGGATAATATTTAAATTAATATTCTTAAAAAAAGAAGAATAGAAAGCTAGCCATGTATAGGCACTGCCAAAAAACTCTGTGCTTCTATATTACCATATCATACTCATGTGCACACCTCATTATTTATATGGTCTGCAATTTGCCCCTTGATATTGTCAGGTGTGTCCATTTTTTGCTTTTCACGACAATGCCAGGCAAACTGGAGCATACGGAAACGGAGTTTTCCTTGCTGGATCTCATCGCTTTTGCCATCAAGAAATAGTTGTATTTCACCTATAAAAAGATATAAGTTCTGTTAGTCTACTATGCTATTGGTGTAAAAAAATTATGTTAATAGTAAAATTTTAGTGTATATATTCAGGTAGGCGATAAATAAATGTCATCTGAATTGACTAATCCGGTTTAACCAAGGACTTGTGTAATGATGCTACCAGATATGTTATTCGGCCTTGCCGCTCTTAAGAAAATTAAGCAATCCAAGCTGGGTATCATTGTATTTAAACCATGTAATTCTTGAAAAGAAAAGATAAACATAAAGCAACGAATGGAATAAAACATGTTATAAGAAAGAAAATGAATCCAAGAAATATTGACTGAGTGAAGAATAACATTCAATTATTACCCAAAAGATTTAACGCAACATCATCTTTTGACTCTTGACAGATTTTCATTAAACGATTTGCCTTACGCTCCAACTTTTCATCACTCATAATCTTATTGAAAGCGTCATTATCAATTGAATCATGGCAGTTTTCTATTTTGCCGAAATACTGTTTTTTGTTTGATGTTTTTACCTTTTGTGATGTTATAAGCTGATCTTCAGAAAAGTTTTTAGCAGTAACTGTATCAATACTAGTGTCAGGTCTAGCCGAGAATGTATTCAGAGTCGATGTATCAATAGATTGTAGACAGTTACTCGTAGAGTTGGAGGAAGAGTCACACAATTCTTTGTTGATCGAAGCATCACCTAACAATGCATTAGGTGGTACCGCTATTATGCTATTCCGTGGAAGAGCGGTATCCTCCAGAGTGTCTCTAGTAAGCACTGGTAGGCATGCCTCTGTTTTCACCTTATTCATGATGTCTAACTCCAATTCAGTAAGTGATGGCATTATAATGTCTTGGGGCTGGTTATCTCTCATAGTGAGTAGAAACTCGTTTACATTATCCACAAGTGTAGTCTTTAGAACGGAAGTATCCTCCAGAGTGTCCCTAGTAAGCGCGGGTAGGCCTGTATCTGTTTTCACCTTGTTCATGGTGTCTAATTCTAATTCATTAGGTGATGGCATTATACCATATTGGGATTGGTTATCTCCCATAGCAGGTAAAGACTCATTTGTATAAATAACACGAGGAACAATATCGGCAGGTCCTGGAATAGGTTTGCTGAATTGATCATTGATCACGAGATCAGAATCCAATGCATTACTGGGGGGTATTGTTACATTACTCTGCGGAATGTTACCTGAAATGACCAAGGTGGATTCATAGGATTGGTCATCATTATGGGAAGTATTGGATTCGGGAATAATAAACAACGGTGCATTAACTGTATGTGGGGGAGCCTCGCACGCTTTGCATGACTTGCTTGTTGATTGATTCGATAGTGAAGAAGTGGCTAACAGGCCGTATTTCTTACTTGTCAACCTTCTGAATAGGCTAGTGGAGTCTGGCAAGCTCTCTCCACGTTGTACTTTGATGGAATGCCTTTTGGACGAGGACCTCAATTTGAGTTTCTGAAAGAACTTGGGAGATGTGGAAGTGTTACTAAGTTGTCGTTGATGCAATGCGTTTTCTATTTCTATGCTAGTCTGAGGTCCTGTGACGGATCTCCTTAATTGAGTATTTTTTATAACAGTCAATTGTGATCTTGAAAGTGTTGATACTAGATTCAGCGGATTGTCTAATACTGATAGGGACATGGCTTCATCTAATTGGTCAAAAGAGGAGGTTGTGATTATCTCTGGTAGGTCGATCTCAGATACTGATAAGTTATCGTCTGGCTCGTTGTTTGAAGTATTTGATTTTAAAGTTTTGACCGAAATATAGCTATAAACGCGTTCCTGTTTATTCTGAGTGGTAGATGATGTTCTTTTTGAAATAAGTGGAATGGGGCTGACTACTTTAGGCAATGTTGGAAGAAAATCGAGAGAGAGATCCTGCTGGGATTTTATACTGCCACTGATAGAGCGTACGAATTTTGATCTCTGGAGGAAGTAGAGTCAAAGGAAAATTTAGTTACAACATTGCAGATGATAGCAATAAATATTGTTGAGATATGTACAAAAAACAGTAAAGAGCATGGCAATGGTAATGAATTACAGGTGCAGAACTTGGAAAAATTAAATAAAACAGTACCCAAAAGCAGAACAGCGAAGGAAATAGAAGTAGATGTTTAGGAGGGGTAAAGGAAAGTTTAAATATAAACCGGGGAGTATGCCATGGAGAATAAGCAAAAGAACTTACATTTAACCAAGAGTTGCTACCATCTGCCTCGGACATCCAGCATCTAAATATAGGTAAGACATGTGAGAATGTGCTATTTTGCTGAAGAAAATAAGCAGACAATACAAAGGTGATGAAAGTAAGCAGTTGCATTTATATATAAATAGATGTTACCTATAATTAATTGTTATGTCAGGATGGGTTTCAGTATATGCCACCAAGAATTCAGGTTGCCTATTATGCCCGATCAGACATAGATTCATGGGAATTGTGGCCAATGTCTCTTTGCCCAGTGCTTTCCTATTTTTAACCTATATACGGAAGATACATTAGTTAGTGACATGTATAGATATGCGTATATCTGTAAGACATACTCCAGATCTATTTGACCTATACATGCATATAGGTGCATAGCTATTATCAAACGGCATACAAATACATAGGCACTTAACCATTGCATAAGTAATATTTGACAAGCTTTTAGTACTAATCCAACCCATAGCAAATATATTGCTATTTTTATTTTGAACAATTAAATTAAACCAACTAATATATAATATAGAATGGTAATATTCATTGATATCATAATTTAGCCATCCATGGTAGAATATATATCTTGCTTTGAATGAAGAGATAAAATGCTATACTTTTTACTTTAAAGGTACATCAGCTACATCAGCTACATATATATATTATTAATTAGGCGTAATTAGATTTATAATCTTATAAATATAATTGTAATTATTTGTACACACCGAGCTTATTACTTCATGTACATGTCCTCCTTGAAACAACCTTGTGTGAATTTCACTACCATACACGTCTAACAAAAATACAATTTAATTATATTGTAATTTCATGATTATATAATGTACTTCATTGATAAAACAATCATTATACATCAATAGTTCGTATGGAAGCTACAATCATTGCGCATGTCAAAATATCAATATCGTCTTGGTCCGTTTGTATTATAGTAGTGCCAGTACTGGTTTAGTGTATGAACTAACTATGTAAAGGTATGTATATGCTTATATTGTTTAGGCAAATGTATGTATGTATGCTAGATATATGATAATTACATACTTTGAGCACCATGGGGCAATCTTTGACAAATTGAAAATGAGTCGTTTCATTGCATTTAAGGACATTTCCTCGAGTCTTGAGTCTGTAGAATTACTTGTAGTTAGTATTGATATACGTTTATTTCTCAATAGGATATGCATAGATGCATTAACGGTAAATGGTATACAAAATTCCAAAAGCTCGCATGAGTAAGTATGACCCGCATAAATTATATTTGATTGCATTAGATTGCCGCGGAAAAACTTATAAAAGCGTGTGATTGCACCACTCCTTTTTTTAGCGACAGCTTAGACAAATCATTTTCTTCTCGCTAACTTGTTTTTAAATACTGTAAAAAGAAGCTCTAGTACCACTCAATACGGAGACTTTAAAAACTTCAACACAGATGATAGGAGCCTAAATATATGCAACAGCATGGACTATTGACATAGAACGGTTAGTCTGACTCTTACGCTTTTGTTTTAAACTTGGCGCCCCCATATGACACTGAAACATAGGCAGCCCCGTATGAGTTACCGATATCCGCAGAGACCACTTCAAAATTAAGTGACCACTTCATTTTTAACTAGTTCTTCTTCAATTGAAATAATTAACAGCGTAAAAAGTGTTCCAAAAATGCAATATTTTATAACGAAAAGAAAGCTTAGGATTCAAATTGGGATAGATATTATATTATAGTCATGTGCACTTGCGTAATGTACATATATTAATTGGATTTTAACAGTAATCTTAATTGCGACCAATAAGTAAGACCAATCATAATGCAGTAATAGTAGAATTGATGGAGAGCAACATCTGATTGTCTAGTTAGGAGGCATTGGTATAGCAATATAACAATATATAGTCTAGTTCGTGTTTTAACCACCAATGATATGATCGATTCTAGACGGACACGATTTACGGGAGCCTTATCGCTACCTTTGATTGGATACGAGCGAATAACCATAATTACATTTTCGAAGGTCACGTATCCACTACAATTGCCGCACAAATCAAAAAAGCTTGGCGCGGAATAGATACGAGTAAACAACCAGGAATGGAAATTGGTTTGGGCATGACGCATATAGTGTTGCTAAATATAATTAGAGCTATCTAGAAATTTTTATTTCCAGTTAATTTTTTTCTATATTTGTGATTTTTAATCTATTAGTTAAGTTGAGTAAACCCTTTGACTATTAATTAGAGATGCAGCTATAGTTTAGAAAGTTGAGGCTTAATGAAGTTGTGCTGCAAAACGTGAACTAGGAATTTATGTAGTCTTACAGAAAACTACGCAATTCTTACATGATCAACCTAAAAGTGAGTGAAATACATTACTCTCACGCATAGATGTATTAATCTATGCCCTTCCCGCCAAAAAGGTCTTAATTAGCTAATTAGCGATGCAGTATATAACCTAGCGATTTGGGTATAGCTTTAGACGAATCATTCCTCGCATTTTTATTAGCAATTGAAGATACTTAGATTGCTTAAAGATAATCATAGGAACGTAAACTACTTTTCTGAAAAATGTATGCAGTTGGGTCTATTGTAATATTTGCATAATTTGCAGTTGTATTAAATGAGATTGTGCTAAGGTTACTGCTACGTCACAAGTAACAAGTTCCTGGTAGACCGTCATAGTAAATTCATGACGTCACCTTAGTGAAATGTTTGTATATCATATATAGTTTGTCCTAGTAAGATTTTGTGGTAGCTTCTGCCTACTCATAATGTAACTATTTTTGTCTTATCATATCATCATTGTCTCAATTAAGGCATACAAACAGGTCTAAGACGGGTTCTGCGGCATATCTTTTTGGCTGAAATTATTTTGTATAGTGTAGGGGAATGCTTAATAAAGCGTTGGGGCCACAGTCTCGTCTGTAGCATTACAGTTAAGGGAGAATAGCGGTCCTAATTACCCACATAAGCCTTGTTTTCTTTAATCACAGTCTCAGCTATAGATTACGTCATGTTAAAAAATATTTTATAAGGGAGGTATACGATGTAGGTAGTATTTGGGTACTATAATAGGTAGTAGTATACTGTAATTGATATTAGTACCTACCTTGCATGTATCCCAGAGTTGCGTTCACAGGTACATACATTTCGAACAAGAAATAAGGATCTAAGAAATGTTGGGACTAGTGACATAGTATATTAAATTAAACGTGTCAGTAATGCAAACACAAAATTATGTTGCTTTTATTTGTCGAATTTATGATTTAATGTCCATTACCGAGCCTGCAAAAAGCTTCGCTAATTTTATTGAACTAATCCGCCAATAAGATATGTGCACCTCTGATCAATTATCTAGGCAATATGATTGGCTACCAGATATGGTAAAACCATGGCCTACATCTCGGCAATTAAATGATTATTAGCGAATTGAGCGCAAATAAACTATTATCTCAGGAATTTGCAATTGATTATCTATCGAAAATGCAAGCACGTACACTGCGTAATGTCGCTGATCTACTAATCTTAAATCACTATTTGAACATCCTAACAGTCAACATAATATAGTGGTAGAAGACGTAAATAAAAATATTTTTTGTTGTAAAATATTGTTAGTAAAGGAACATTAAGAGAGTTTTATATAGTTGAATGCAATACTGGAGACCTCTGTGTGGGTATCACATATGTAAGCATCGAATGGGATTTATTGTTAGGTTTATCTTGAGAGTTTATTCATCTTGGGCTGCAGGTAACAAATAAGACAGACTTGAATAACACTTTCAAATACCGCTTTTAAAAATAACCTTTAGAAACAGTATATTAAATATCTATTCATTTTAGCCTATTTAATATGCATGAATATTTTGTCATGCATGGGGTTTGTCCTATAGGGAAGACCGCTTAGTTACTAGGCTTCCTATAGGCTTTTGATTATGATCAGATTAAGTGCTTCAATCTAACTTTAGTGCTAACGTGTGTGCCATGTGTACGTAAATAAAGTATAAATAGACCTATTGACGCCGGACGTCAGGCAAGGGTTTTTCATTTTCTCATAAAAACTCTAGGCTGCTTGTTGAAAGCAATTTGGATTATTACTCCCTCTGATTAAAGAGGTAGAATTATTTGAAAGACTGTAAACAATAGTTGTCATGTTTTCATCACTATACAAGTCTATCTGAATGTATAAGTATAAGTAGGTATGTATGAAGTGTTAATATGCGATCCCGTAAGAGTGGAATAAAGCATAATATTTAAACAATATTACAAATGAATTACATTTGTCAATACAATGACGTCATCAATGCCAATGACGTCACTACTAAGAACTTTTACTTACGGCATTATAGATTAAATGTGATATATAATGATAGCTCACATCCTTTTGATGGCATGTGTTGAAACTCCCATGTTCAATAAATGTTGCCTCTAAGTCATTACTTTTCATTTTATACTAATAGCATTTTTTTGACATATTTGAGCATCTGAATAATTCAATTACATTTTTTACAATCTTAAAAACCATGTAAGACAAATTACAGAAAGTAATGCCACGAGCTTTCCATTGGCAATGACCAAAATACACTATAGCTATCTATACCTATATATATATATAAAATGTTATTGGGGACAAAGGCGAGATTGGTGCAGAATCCCTCAGTAAAACATGTCAGCCTCTGAAAAATCACCTTTAGGTTCCATATCATGTCCTTATTATTAATAGACCTTTCAGTGACTATGTAGGACCCTAAATGTGCCTTTATATTTGTTCCGTTTCCCTATATAACTATTAATCGTGGATGGCTCAATTAACATTACTGTATCAGCAGTATATTTATTAGCTAATGCATTAGTGAACTCATTATTGCTTAGCACCTTTACATCAGGACATTATCTTACTATATAAATAAATCTAATAATGTGTAATATACATTGAAAAATTAGTATACAGATAAGGTTGGATAGTAAGAAATATAAAAGTAAACATCAGGATATAAGAGGGTTAACTTGTTGTTATCTTACGAGTAATTGGACTGCCTGTTGATGCCTCAGTGATGCTAAGCAGGGCTCCAAATATTGTATGCATTGTTATCTTCTATACATTTGCTTTTATATAGTATGTCCAATTGAAATAGCTTAAATAGAACATACAATTTATTATTATTTTTAAAAACAGAAATATTTAATTAATTTGGATGTTTTTTATAAAACTATAAACATCTAGTATTATTGGCAATTTTTATTACTTATGTAACCTAGGAAAATAGTCAGTGCAATCTATTGGTGTTAGACGGTAATCCCAGCTCTATCAAAATGAAACCAGCCAATCGTAGAGATTTCATAAGCCATTTCAGATCAAATGTTTTGGATCCAAATAGCACATGCTCAGGCATGCCGTATATGGCAAGTTCTGCTGACTTGTCTAACAATAAACACATGTCCTGGTATATATGTACTCCATGTATGCAAAGGGACACGTTAAAATGCCCCCTTATTTTTGTATTCTCTTACTTTCTAAATGAATATAGGTTACAGGAACGCTCCTGGCTCCACTTACTATTCCCATCATGGTAGCAGAGAAAGTTTAAATAGTTTATCATGGTCAGAAAACCTCGTAATTCTATTAAGTCAACGATCCACGAATGCCGAAAACATTTCACCCCAACCCAACATCCATCCACCGACCTCTATGTGTAGAGACTCAATGTTATTACACTTACACACTGTCTTCAAATCTTTATTTGAACTATTATTATTTCCAGCATCAAAGTGACACCAAGGTAACATGCAAACAACTAGGCAACACCCATATATCACCTTAGCCACCAGTTGCCAGACGCCAGATGCCATAGCATACAACAATGCCACATCCAGAGCCACAGCAAACAAGAGCATTTAACATACAGTTTGGTCAATTGTCTTTCTATTTTCTCCATTGGTGCCATGCTGCAGTCATTTTTGAATGCTATCAGAAATTATCTAGCTCATTTAGTGAACACAAGCCTACAGTTAAGTAGTCACCATGTTAAGGTTCTTTTCATACTCCTTTTCATATTTTTTATGCCCTAAGTTAAATAATTTGTCTAGTTCAAGGTGGAATGTTAAAACATGAACATTTAATTAATTTGCGTGCTTCTTTAAATAGCTATAAACATTTAATATTATTAGCAAGTATTATAACATATGTAGCCTGAGAAAATAGTAAATGCAATCTATTGGTGTTGGACGACAATCCAAGCTGATCTATCAAAATAGAACCAGCCAATGACAGAGTTCCTGCAACTATATGATAAGCCATTTCAGATCAAACATTTTGGGTCCAGATAGGACATGCTCAGGCATCCTGCATATGACAAGTTCTGCTGACTTGTCTAATAATAATATGTGTTGGCGTATCTGTAATCCGTGTATGTAAAGAGACACGTTAAAATGTCCCTTAACTATATATTCTCTCTTCTTCTAAACAAATATAAGTCACAGGAACGCTCCTATATCTATTTATTATTCTTAGCATTATTATTATTATATGTGCAAGATATTAGCAATCACTCTATTTCAATAGTTTCTAGCCTTTACATTTACACCCTCAAATAACTACTTATAAATTCCTCTTATTCAAAAAATTAATAAAGCTTCGGCCAATAATCCCTCTCGGTAAGATTGCTTACATGATAGGCTTTATATGGTCCTGTAAATTACACTCTAGAAGTTGAACTTCAGACCGCATTGTAACTAAGCTCTTCACCAAGCTAAAGATAAATTATCATTTGTTATTATTATCGCTTTTTTCACTTTCGGCTGTAGTTACCTATTAAGACTAATCGAAAATTGTTATCCAAACTACTGGTCTATGACATAGTGGTCAGGTATTTCCATATACCACAAACCAATCAGAACCTTACACATTTGTTTATTGACTTTCCTGTACACAAAAAACCAATTAGGACTTTATCTATTGGTGAGTCACCATTATGTAAACACAATAAGTTCCCTAAGCACTAATAAAGGTAATGCTACTGTTTGCTATTATAGTTTGCAGTCGTCAATAAAGTCCTCCCGGAAAATTATTTGATTCGTTTTATTATTCATTTAATTCATCTATTTTATGTCTTTTGATTCTCAAATAGTAGAAATTTATTATTCTGATTCTTTACTAGAAGAAAAAATCGTCAAGCCTGATAAACTAAAATCATGAGAGAATCATGTATAGTGAGTGCCCATCTATGACCACAGTGGTTTAGATCATAGTTGTCACTCATACTACAAGTTGCAAGGTAAGAAGTATAAATGTCTCTGAATTCAGAGCAATTGCATGTCCTACAAGCAGAATTCACATTGGCTTTAGTTTGTCCCTTATGTGTTGAAAACTCCCTAGACCAACTAGAAGAAGACAGGCATGTGTGCATCAAATAAAATTCGGTACAACCAATACTAAGTTTATTTTCAATAACCAAATAAAACTCAGTATATCAGCTACTATTTCTAATTCTAATAAATAGAAATAATAATAACCAAAAATTAAAGTATAAATTTTGTTATAATCAGTGTTATATTATTATATTGTAAACAAACTCCTCTTAATCAGACTAACTTGATAATATTTGGCTCTAGTCGTCAATTCCTCTAGTCAAACGTCACTCTAGAATAAGCTGATCAATTGTTAAGCCTCCCCTGAATAGTTGTGGTTAATATGCCAAGTATGGTTACAAAAAATAACTTTGTGATCTTAGCGCTTAATGGTAGGTAATTCATTCAATTTATAGTCAATCTCACGTTATCATCATTTTTTTCTTCTTTTCTTGGCTCACCTGAGAAAAAATAGGTTACAATATGTCATTAGCCCGCAGAGGTTAGATATGTTTAGTAGTGTGACTTTGGAAGCCTGCATCACAAATAGATATAGTTCATAACTATTATATTTACAACATACTACTTGATAAAAAGTTGAAGGCTTCAATCAATTCAGATTAGAAGTCTGAACTTTTAAGCCGAGTTTTGGAAAGGCTTTGACTATTTACTTACCTGACAATAATTAAACAGAACTTAATAACATCAGTACTAGTATTGTTTCTAATCATAAATAATATATATAGGCAAGTTCTTGATTTATATTTCAATGACAGATAAGGTTGGTAAATGGTACAGGTTTAGGACAGCATTCAAACTTCATTTTTTTTCTTATTGGGTTGGGATGTTTAGGTGCTACGAGCCATAAGGTTGTACAGTTTTTTTTTTTTACTTCCGTATTCACATTGATCAATCATGCGATCTAATGTTGCTACATATTTTATTATTTATAATTTAAATAGATACATGAACCAGATTACTATATTTGACCTGACCACTGCCACTCATTCCTTTTTGCCTACTGTCAAGTTTTATTGGAATACTAAACCTTATCTTCAGAGGTTTCTAGATATAAGATATGGTAAGGCGTAAAGCAGTATCCCTGGGTACCATAATCAAAACTTACAATCTTTACTTCTGTAATTTATCACTGTGAAGGTTTAACCAACCAGATTTTCAAATCTAAAGACCAATTAAACCACTCCCTTAAAGTGGGCTTTGCGAAAGAGTTAGCATGGTGGTGTTACGGTAAGTTGAGATTTCCGTTTTACCTTACCCGACGCTTGCATTACAGCATCAGTAGTTATTGACATACTTGCATTTTTTTCCCGGTATATTGCTTGGGATTGATAAACTATACAATTTGAGTATTTGCTATATCCCAATTAACAGTTGCTTTACTGTGTGCTAATTTTATAAAAATCGGAGTATGTTATATTACGTAGCACTATATTGCGATTATCTTATCAAATTAAAAAACATTGCAGCTCATAACCCCCCACCATAGTGCTAACTACACCGACTTATCTTATTAGATTATATTATAATCATAACAGAATTAAAAAAAAAGATTACAGCACGTAGTATTCTGGCGTTGTCTCCCAGTGTAGTACTAACCATGCCCATAGCAATTTAACTTCGCAGATCGGACGAGGTAAGGTAATTCTACTAGGTATGGCCGTAACCGACAGATTAAGTTGTGTCAGAAACAAACATAATTTTTGATATATGAATAGTTAAGAGTATCAAAGATCAATAAAAATAAATGATTAAGAGTATTTTTATACATAAATATAAAGAGATGGAAGAAGATGGGGTACCTACTACTAGGTATGGCCCTAACTAAACGGAGTAAGCTAAGATAAGATTATAAATGTTTGTTATATTTAATTTATTTAAAGTGTTATAAAGAAATAGCAACAAACTAATCAATTATAATACTATTTATAAATGCACGTAAGTATAAATCGAATGTTATTAGGGTGCTTTCTATTATATTTGGTTATAGTTGTTGCCCAAAGAATAATCTAGGATAAAATTTTAAATATATCAATTTCTGTTTATATTCCTTTACTAAAATATACAAAAGTAAGAATGCAACTGTATTTATACCAAATACGTTAAGATTCTTTTTAGTTATAATGATTCTTCCATATAACGTAGCATATACTTTATCGCAATATTTTAAAGCATAGAAATTCATCAGAACCAATAAAAAGTATCTTCTACATCTGCATATAGTACATACCATCACATAAAGGTATCTACTTCTTTGCATAGTTACAGTTATATATATATATATAGTTAAATATCAATATCATATCTTTAATTTGCACTAGTTTATTATAATTGTATTTTAAATGACCAAGTATATTTATAGTTGTGTCATAGCTACTGAGTCGGTTACGGCTACCTCGCAGAAAGTATTCTATCTTGTTTAATCTTTTTATATTTACATATAAAAATATTAATAATCATTAATTTCCGCTGATTTAATATACTTTTAATTATTATAGATCAAATATTATGTATGTTTCTATTATAACTTAATCTGTCGGTTACGACCATACCTAGTAGAAAGCACCCCATCTCATCCAATCTGGTAAGTTAAACTACTATGAGCGTGGATAATACTGCAATGGGACCACGGGGGAATACCACGTGCTGCAATCTTTTTCTTATTCTGATTATTATGATAATATAATAGGCCGATGTAGTTAGCACGGTGGTTGGCCACTATGAGCTGTTATGTTTTTCAAGTTTTCAAGATGACTATAATATAGTACTATATAATCTAATTCAGGTTGGTTTGGGCCGAGCCTCAATGGATTCTTCAAATATTGTTTTAAAATGATTCACTACCTCAAAGCCATCCACTACCATGATGTTTTCTTTCTAATGCCTATTTTAGCCTGTGTAGTAATTTTCTCACATATGTTCCCGGGTGGCAGCTAACTGTTACAAGCAGAAAATTAAGAATAAGAATGAATATCTTTTATTAAGTATCGCTACAGAATCAAGAAGCCCTAATCTGTCTTAGACAGAACCTTTTTATACTTTCTAAATATAACATTTACATAGAATACTTCCGAATCCAGCGTTAATTAAATAACTATAACTATAGTTACTTTGTCTATGTTGCATATGTAGCTATATTTAGGAATAATATATTCATAAATATTGAACTGTATCGGAAATCTGAAGGTATAGAGCTTTCTATGCTCAACGGATTCTTCGGGTAGTCTAATTTATGATGATCAGTGTATAACCCTATTGAGAAACGCACTCATAGCTTCATGATGAAAGAGACTGCTTCCTATCTTTATTACTGGAAAGAGTGTTTCTAATTGATTAAAACTATCATGTACACATGGCTATTCGGCTGCCTTACGGCAGGCTATGGAACTGCTCCTTATGAAAGCCAATAAATAAAACAGAATGCTACCACGTATCAAAAGCCTAAAATATTCAAAGTAAAAAATAAAATAAAAAACTAACATGTTCCAAAATAATTTAAAGACTAATTATTAATTCTTGTATTTTCATGATACATAATATCTTATTGGCTCAACGATACTATAAATTCCAGTTGTGCTACCTAAAAGTATGTAGCTACAACGTGATTTGGGTCCAATTACTAAGCTAAGGCAGATATGCCAAGCATATTATCGCAATCTTTTCATGATGGGAGCGCAAAGGAACCAAACTTATTATTCCAGTCTTCATAGTGTTCAAGATCTTTGGTAGACACACTAGCTCTGACTTGGGTTAGTGCCAGGTCAAAGTCCTGCAACGCAATTGGACGGACCTGTGGATGGTGGATTTGATTGGTTTTAGTAGGCATCTGTATGATATTAATCAGGTCGAAAAAAATCTGTGATTGGTTACCTTGATGAATATTATTGGATTATTATGCTATTGTCAACATACATACATACATACATACATACATATATATATATATACATACATATATACATAAATATATACAACATACATAAATACATACATACATACATACATACATATATGATAAATACATATATACATACATACATACATATATAAATGATAAATACATACATATAACAAGCAGTGCGAAATATTTGAACTAAGATATATACATACAGGTATGGACTCTATCCATCATATACACATCATATATCACATACATCTAATACAATTAATAGGAAAACCCCTGTGTCAATATGGTATAGGGTGTTGTACCCTACAATGGCATGTTCACCAATAATGAATGATGCTACTTGGGGATAATAGAGAAAGACAGAAGTTACATATGTCAAATCTAGTTACATATACAACATAGGCAGCCTGACGATAGTTATAATTAACTAATTAATTAAGGTGAGTTCTGAGGTATTATATATATATATAACACTATATATAAGGTATAAAAAGGTTCTGTCTGAGGCAGATTGGGGATTCATGAGTCTGCAATGATACTGAATACAGGTTATACAGTTTTTATCCTAAATTTTCTACTTGCAATAGTCAGCTGCCACCCTGAACATGGGTGAGACAATTAACTATAAAGGCTGAAATCAACAACATGTTTATTTATAATTAGCATTGGAATGCATATGACTGAGGTTAAGATGATATGCAACCAATATCATTATTGTCAACTCAAAACACCACAAATTATAACCTATCTACATAAAAGCTTACACATATAACCAAGACAGAATCATTTATGATATTTCTCCAATAAGCACACTCAAAAAAATACATAATAAAGTATATATCAATATGCTAGTTAAGGCAGCCAATATCAATCCAAATCTTAATACGTCAACCAATCACACCTGGTCCATAGTGACGTGTAAGATATTGCTGATGCTTCTGATTGGGCCAAGAGCAGCCTCCTTGCAGAGATTATTCATATCAGCCCCACTATAACCTATGCATAGTGGCCATAAAGAGGGGAGATGGGTGATTGGGTAAATAAGTATAATGATCCAAACGTGTGATTGGTTAGGTAGGTAGGTAGGTGCTGGGGAATATAAGTAATTAATTATATATTATGTTATATTACACTGCACTAATGTATTTAATACTAGATTATATTCTGTTCTATTAGATTACGCTATACTATACTATACAATACTATAATATAATATCTTATACTGTATTGCATTATACTCAGTGCATTATATAATAATAATTTATATTATGTCATAATATACTATACTATATATCCTACAATAACACATCATATCACATCATGCCATATAATCTCATAGCATACAATAACACATTCTACTATACACCACATAATGCCCCACCCCACCTACCCTCAGTCCTCCTTACTATGCTCTCTATATCCTGCGGGGTGAGGCTGTGAACCTGCTCATTCAACAGGGTATTAATAATAGTCTGTCTAGCACTATCTTCAGGCAGGGGTATGTATAGTCTTTTCACTAGTCGTCTTCGCGCTGCTTCGTCAATTTCCTCAGGACTGTGGTGAGATATATTATAATGGTGGGTATGTATTGGATAGTATATGTATGTCGCACTATGTCTTTCTATATCCCTATCACACATTACCTGTATATCTAAATCCCTATTTACAAATATAAAAGATAGTGAAGCTGATTGACAGCATATGAGAGAGATAAATAGGCAGCATGACTTGGAACCAATAAACACCCAGGACCAAAGCTAAAAAACTCACCGATTGGTGGCGCCTGGTTGGGAAGGAAAAAGGGTGCTCAGTTAGTAGATATCATTGCCCACAGCAAATATACCATACAATGCTCAGCTAGTATTATCAATTAAATTACATTGATGTAAGGTCATAGCAAATAGAGAAAGGCCTGATATCATTAATAAAAATAAATTCTATGTAGTAAAGACCTACAATACCCAAAGGTAGGCGTTTATATTTAGATACGATATATACTCCTGATTGGTCAGGTTTTTATGATTGGGTATGGCTTGTACAAAGATAATAATGGCATATATATATATATACAACATAGTATAGTACAATACGATATGAGATAATATACTATAACCTACCAAAACATACCATAACATAGTATCATATAATGTACTATATCAACATTACCATCGTTCCAACACATACACTATAGCTCACAAACACGTATCCACCCCACCCAATCACACGCTAACAGGCGGATAATACCAACCAATGATAAGAATCCTGTCATCTGACTTGGTACCTGCACCATCCTATCAAAAGGAGATATATGAATAAGTGACGTATACGTGCACGTGACTATCATATAATTGTATTGGAGTAGCAATCGTGGGACTACCTTTACTTTTTTGTTACTGTTTTGTTGAACAGACCCTTTGAGAGGCCATAAAAGGCTCGGTCTAATTAACTCTTATTGGTCGGTTTGATATTTTAGATCAATATAACCAATATTGCATAACAACTGTTAATACTACAACAAATGACAGTGCTGAGATCAACATATTTGTGGTTGTTTGGGTGAATGACTATATTCAGATATAAATCTACCATAGGACGAGATGAAAAATATCAAATTACTGTTCAATAAAACTACATGTATATAATATTACACTTAGAAATACATATATATCCCCATATATATTCATCTACATACTTTTATATACATATATTATGGCTAAAGATCCAGCCAATAGAAAAAATAACACGTGACTAGTTCATAATCTACCCACCAATTGTATTAGGAATTCAGTTTTAAGGCGCCTTGATGATTCGTGCTCTTCACTCGATCGAGATGACAATAGCGAATCAATCTCATCTATAAACACGACAGCTGGTTGGTTGCAGCGGGCTACTGCAAACAGAGCTCGAACCATTTTCTCTCCTTCACCAATCTGTATTCATGGATAGTTGTAATGCTGCTATTTTATTGATTCAATTGAACCAGTGAGGGAGAATACCTATATTATTCAGGTTTATATGTCATTTGTGATCAGTTGGCTCTATATTTGCATTCTTTATGAGTGGTGGATATAATGCTGAACCTACAAGTATACTATATATGGTAACTACATTGCTACTTGGGTTCTAGATACGAGAACAATGCCTTAACACAGGAAGGTACAGGGGGCCATTCAATGATTGGTTACTTATACCTCTAAAATCCCTCTGATTAACCGTTATGGCTAGATATAAATTGTAAACCAGTCAGTAAGAAAGACAAACACCGGAAGAAGTAACCCCAGTATTGTACAATCATATATATATAAGCATGCAATGATATTCCACCTATAGTATCTGGTCTACCTACCCATTTCGAGGTGAGTGAGGACGCACTGATAGAGAAAAAGGTGGCCCCTGATTGACTGGCAATACATCTACCAATTAATGTCTTGCCCGTGCCAGGGGGACCTATGGAAATAAATCATTAAAATATTTAAAGGAGAGACATGATTTTATAGCAACTATTTACAGGGGTAGAATAAAATTCTATACCAATCCATCTAGTACCATATACAGATTATGACTGAATTACATTACCGGTGTGCAAACTGTATATTGACGTATTAATATGATTCATAATCTTAACATATTTTTAAGTTGTTGGTTTTTTTGGTTTTTTTTAAAAAAAAACGGCAAGGAACTAGGATTAAATTATTCTCAACCTATAGCCTGGCCTCAGATCTCTCTTCCATATGTGGAATATAAGAAGGGGATGTTTGATTGGAACAGGCTTAAAGTGCCAATAGGATGGAGAACAAACAGGGCACACACATTGATCAAAACTTCATTTCATTTATAATCAACCAATCGATAGCGCTTATTATAGGCCCACAACTACGTAATCACCACAGATTAGCTCTACTAATGCAACTATGTGCCAATAAGATTGGGATATTAAAGTACACAAAGTGTTGTGCACAGGTGTGGCCTAGAACCAATTGTAAGCATATAGGGAACTTATGCAAACTTATATCCATTACCATTGGATGATATATTTTGTATCTAAATACATCCAATTGTTTCAATTATGTAGAAATAAATAAATAAATAAATTAACTGGTTTTTAGTTAGTAAGTATTGGTCCATACCAAATAGGAGAAGCCCTTTTACTGGTCCTCGTAGCCCCGTGAATAAATCACTGATTGGAGGGATATAATTAGTGCACGACCCCTAAAGGTCTCATGGAATCTATAAAAAGTATACTATTTCTATTAGTGTCGATGGGAGTATGTAATTAACAAACCATTTCCATTCTTCTCCAGGGGTACATGATTAGTAAGCAATTGCTATTGGTCTATAGGGGGTATATAATTCGTAAACAATTACTATTGGTCTATAGAGTGTATAATAAATAAGCAATTCCTATTGGTATATAGGAGGTATATAGTTAGTAAGCAATCATTATATTATATTATACTAGATTATATTATATTATAGTAGCTTTCTTATATCTTTTTCTTTCTCTACCACGCACTATCCATCCATCTCTTCCTTCTTTCTCTCGATCAATCATAAATTACCATAGCAACCACAAACAGTTTTTCTAATTATCATAAGCCATATGCACATCATATCCTTTATCAGTTCTAGGATGTTACCACATATTGTCTATTTGCCCTTCTCTCTCCACTCTTATCTATTTCTTGTGTTTCTCCATATCATATCATACCCTACCCTACCCTACCATAGAACAACATACCCTACCATACAATATCATGATATGTAATACCGTACCATACCATACAATACCATACCATGCAATACCATACAATACTATATCATACAATATCATATCATACCATACCATCTTATACAATACCATACTATATCCTATCCTACCCTACCCTACCCTACCATACCATAGGCCACTGTACAATAGCACCCCACCCCACGCATCATCACATACGGTCTCAACATAGGCCACACTACAATCTCTTGCACTGTCTTTTTAGCATGATCCAACCCTGCAATATCCTCCCACCCCACCTGGTTGCCATGGTCTATGATCTGTACAGGGCAAGGATTGGTTTTAAATCATACATGCAACTGGTTGATCATATATATATATATATCTTACCCCTTTTTACCGGTGGTCGGATTTATATCTTATCAGCTTCTATTTGTCTTGATCTCTCATTTTATTCACGTCAAGCCATTGGCATATATATAGATTTCTTAATATGGTAAGAAAAACATAAGCTCATAGTTACAACCAATCACCTTACCTCATTTTTTATCAACTCAATCATCTTAGGGTCAATATTTTTAAGTCTTTCATCTACCTCTACATTTGCTAACCCTTCATTGGCGCCATCATTGTATGCCGCCCTGTTGCTGCCATCTCTGTTTCAAATAGGGTGCCCAGTTTAAAATTATTTGTTTTCATTATCAGCACCTAGACATTATAAACCATTCATAAAGGTTCTATATATATTCAGTTCAAAATATGATTGGTGCAATATTTTAATATATAGAAATACAATATTTTATTGTACAGGTAACCGTGCACTGGTGTATATCCCAAGCATGATTCATATTCCTATAAATAGTAAATCCATAATTGTACCAGTACCAATTTATTATCCTTATATATCTTGCGTAGGCTGCCATGTCATCACAACTATTAATTATTATAATGCCACGCTTAGATTGTCCTAATGCATAATTAAAAACGGGATTAAATAAGATGCAATCAAACCAATTGTACACAGCGTTTAATTAAAACAAGACTAATTAATTAATAAGGTTGGTCTATAAAAAGATATAGAATACCATCCTCAATATTATTGGTCCCCATATAACCAAAATATAATAGATTGATAGACGAGGTAAGCACAAACATATTTCCAATATGATGCAAGTAGATTGATATAAATATATAATATATATTACTACAATGAAAACCAATTATATGAACTCATGTGTTCTAATATAATATCATATAATATAATATAATACAACATAATAAAATATAATGAAGTACGATGATTGATTCAGTCTGGTGGCTACCCTATCAATACTACAAAAAAAAAATAGTTAAAATTTTATTGAAGTGGCATGATAGTTTCATTTCATTTTTAAAGATAAAATCTCATTATTACAAATACAAATCAGACTCAATATAAAATAAGGTTTAAAACCTAAACAACCAATAAATACCCACTTACCGACTATCAGAGTAATCAGAATCCTGGTCATTCTTCGCCAATGGAGACACAAATTTGGACGTGACTCTGCGAGTGCCCAGTGATCGTTTATTGGTGGCTACCACACCTTGCTTCTTACTATTATTAACTTGCTGTGGTCATGTAGTGTCAGTGATTGGGTCATTAATAATCATAGTAGTAATAATGGTAGTAATAAGAATGGTAGTAGCAATAATAATAATAATAATAAT
>NAOQ01000023.1:75817-85894 GCA_002751075.1 Ichthyophonus hoferi
TACCTACCCCTCCCCCTTCCCAGTGGTCATTAACATGGAATTAGGTGGCTTTGACAATGATGGGACCACCATAACTCCTACAATTTATGATGATATTATGGATAACCACACCTCTAATGCCGGTTACCAACGCTTTGAAAAAATGATTTCAGGACAGTACTTAGGGGGTAAGTTAAGGAGTGTTATAGGGTTGGATATAGGTATACATACATGTATATATATATATCTAAATTGGCATATACCTATACCAACTGTTAAACCTTGCACCTTACCCACGTAGTCGTTTATAAGCTTTCACACGTCGTTATATTCTAAGATATATATGTACGTGTAGGGATAGAGGAGAGAGAGATAACTATTGTAAGCTTATTAATAGATGTTTTTTATTTTGTTTTGATTTAATTTTTCTTCTAGATTGGTTTATTTTATTACCTATATCTGTATCAATAGAACTATATATGTATTTATCATATATCTTATTGGTGGACTGCCAAAGAGTCAAGCTTGACCTCCCATTTATGGTGTAAACAGGGAGGTAATCACTGCACCAACCTCTAGCATCACATGAGATATCATTGGATATTCTGGTGTCTCCATGGTGTTAATTTTTATTCACCTTAACTTGTTGTATTAGTTTATAACCTTTTTACTATTCTCAGAGCTTACACGAGTGGTAATCAAAGAATTGGCAAGAGAAGGACTGCTGCTTCGGGGCAAGAGGTTATCTGACATTCTGGAGACCCCATGGACACTGGATATTATGTTCATGTCTGTGATAGAGAGGTGAGTGGGTCGATATGTGCATATATATGGGTGTATATTTGTGTTTGTAAATATATATATGTATGATGTATATGTGTGTGCATATATATATGGGTATATGTATGTATATATAAATATATGTTATCTGTTTATGTGTGCATGCAAGATTATGTCTGTGATAGAGGAGTGAGAGGGATATATGTATATATACTTGAATGCCGTCCCACGCCTACCCTGACCCCGTGATAATCCACCCACCAGTGATCACAGTGCTAATCTCTACAAGGTGAAGAAATTGTTTGAACACGAGATGGGGATGATGGGGACCTGCTCATTTAGGTAGGGGTATATAGGGTGTATATGTATATGTTATATATAGGTATATATAGATAGGGATGATGGGCATATGTTCGTTTAAATAGGGGTATAGATTGTATATAGGTATATATCGCTATATATATATATGAGTATGATTGAATATATGTAGATGCTAATAGATGACCGCTTGTTATAATTACAAAGTTAGATGTGTTTGTTGTGAGACAGGGAAGGGGGTAGCAGGGGGGATACACGGGGGCTATGATATCCCATGCATATATATTTACATGCCTGCATACCTACTTATTTACCTACACACCCACAGTGACCGTCTACTTATCAAAAAGATCTGCGAACTAGTATCCACTAGATCAGCCATGTTGGTGGGCTGTAGTCTGGCTGCAGTAGCTGATAATATGGGGGTGGCTGGAAGGTTAGTGTGCAATTTTCCTATTTTCTTTTTCTTGGCAGTGATATGGCACATAGTAATTGTATATTTTCTCTATGTATATATATCCCATGGACACTTACCCAACAGTATATAGTATGTAGATATATATACGAGGTCGGGCCGGGATTATAGCGGGTTGAATCATAGTGATTACAAAGACCTGACAATGCTGTTATTGTATATAATATAGCTCTCTGTACGTATTGATTGACTGGTATGAACTATCTATTAATAGAATGTGTATGTGACCTACCTTACTGGGCCTAGTAAATTCTAAATGCATGATTAACATGAAATCATTTACGCCATTATCTTATATATATCTCCCCCTTCCCTTAGATGTACGGTAGGGGTGGATGGTACAGTATTCAAGATCTACCCACACTTTGCCCAGCACCTATTGGCCACCCTAGACATGGTCCTCCCTAGAGGGCATGATATTAAATTTCACCACATAGATGGGGTGGGCAATAAGGGGGGTGCAGCTATTGCTGCCATGGCAACACAATAAGATGCTAGATATATAAGAGGGGAGTATATTAGTTTATCAGTCAATATTTATATGGTTATAGTATAGTAGTAGTAGATTGTTTTAATTGCAAGACTGCAATTTAGTATTATAACATAGTTTTGTTTTATTTTATAATCCCCTTGCCTTATACAGTAGGTAGATATAAGGCTGTAGTAGGTAGATGTACGTATATGCCAGATTGCCAGTGGAATCACCCGCCCATTATAAGGTTTATTGGCCAATAAACACTGTATATTCCAAGGGGCTATAACCTATATATGGGTATGACGTCATCAGCTCCCTCCTATATAGACCTTACTGGGTTTATGTTTATAAATGGATTGACCCAATAGCTATTGAGTTTAAAAGTTCTTAGTAGCAAGAAGTGGGTTGGGTCTTGATCCACACTAGGGAGTGTATGGTAGAGTATATGGTAGTGTATATACTATAATTACATCACTGCTGTTGTGCTATAATACTGTTTTCTTATTGTATTATTATAGTCTTATGCTATTATACTGTTATACCATTATACTATCATCATATTATACTATTATACTATTATATTATCATCATCTTATTATATTATCATACTATTGTGTTACGGAACTGATGGGCCTGTTCTCAACTTTCTTATTTATTATGAAGTCATAATGTATACCAATCTTACAATGAATAGGGCTAAATTACTCATCATATATCACTATGATTGGCAAATGGCGTGACAACACGAGTAACAAATAGAAATGAACATATGATTTCTTAACTATGACTATTGTTTGTGACCTCACCCTAGTAAGGTCAGAGTTTCCATGCAATGTAAATCAATAGAGAAAACAACAATGAAACCAATCAATTAGGAGATAGAAAGCATTGGTTCAACACGTCATTTTTAACAAGGCCAAAGGGCAAAAATAAGTGCATGTTCGGAATTTTTTTAATTGAAGGGCGCTATTTTTTAGTAGTAGAGAAGGGATAAAGGGAAGATAGAATTGATAGAGGGTAATAATATAATATAATATCATATAATGTAATATTTGATAACAGAAGATAATAAAATATAACACAACATAATGCCATCTATTGTAATATAATGTAGCATAATTTAGTAAAGATAAGATAATATAAAGTAATAGAATCTAACAGTATAATGTAGTATATTATATTTAATAGAAAATAATGCAATATAATATAATCTAAGGTAAGATAATACAATTTAATACAATGTAATATAGTATAAGAGAATGTAGAAGATAATGTAATGCAATACTGTCAAATACAATGTACTGATATAATACACTAAAACGCAATATAATCCAATATAATACTACGCAATATTATACACTACACTACAACAGAATAGAAGAGCATATACTACACTACAATATAGTAAAAGTGAATTTTAATTCTGTAAAAGTAAAAAACCACACATAGAACATTTACTATTAACGAAAAATATTCCCCACAGCTCAATGTGTTGCTTATTGGTGTAACTATCTTTCATGGCAGCAGTAACTTAAAAATACATAAAACTAATAGACGTAAGGATTGACTGGTAACTTAACTAAGAGATGTAAGCACGATGCATCAAAATGATTTACTCATCGTTTATCTCGTATCATCTACTATAACATAGATGGCTCATGCTCAAACAACACATGTAACTCATAACAACAAATCATATAAAATAAAATTAGAATAGGCGCCTTCAGGCAGCCTTAACCAAATTTTTATTTTTAATGTTCAATTTTGTCGTTCGTAAATTGGTACCGTAACATTTTCAGTTCTTTATATAGTTACTAAGCATAAATACAGAGTATATTATTCTATATTTCACTACAATTTTTATCCACCCTTTGTATACTAACATTATGTACAAGGTCAGACTCATTCATAAAATATTATTTTTTAAATCATACTCCTCGCTAACATGCCCGATGCCTCTTGTTCTCATATACCTCCATTCTCTCATCCCTCTCTACTACTCTCTTGTTGCCATTCACATCTTCAACCGTACTCACATCGCTATCGATAACCCCAAAACATTCAATCATCCCACTAGTTTCATCAGAGCCCTCAGTCGACTCAGCTGATCCCTCCGAGACTTCAGAAGAGCCTTCTTCCTTAGCATATTTACCAAAATGCCAAAGCTCATCAACGAACTCTAAGGCCTCGGCTGCTGTACATCTCTTTTCCGCATCAATATCTAATAGATTACTAAGAAGAAACCGAGCCGCAGGTAAAAAGTCATTACGAAAGAATTGACCAGTTTTGCAGAACACCTGAAAGTTAATATCTGAAGAGTCTGCTTGATCCCAAGGGAATTCGTATATTTCATTGCCTGAGGTTAAAAGGCAAAATAGTAGAATACCTACAGCCCACATATCTACCTTCTTCAAGTCTACTTTGTCCCTTCCTTTGGCAAGCATTTCCGCGCTCATATACTCTCTAGTGCCCACAGCCTTCGCTGTGACATTGTTGGTAAAACATGCAAACCCGAAATCAATTAGCTTTACTGTACCGTCACCAGCAAGCATAACATTTTCCAATTTTATATCACCGTGAATTACCTCACGGGCATGAAGAGCTTTCAAGGCGTAGAGAATATCTCGTATCCAAGACAAGGCTAATTGTTCAGTGATACCTTCCTGTTAGATAAACCAAAGCTGTTAGTGGATTTCTATGTAGTTGTATTGTGAGGTTGTAATAAAACCAGAGGTGAAAGAATTTTAGGGACTAATGTAATTATTCAGCCAAGAAAGGGTTACTTAGCCTACAAAAAAAATTTAATATATAACCCTGTCTTGATGCGTCCTTACCACAAAATAGTAATAGTATAAAAAAATGAAAGGTCAACCGAAGCCGAAGGGGTGCTTTACCTTACTAGAAGTAACAGCTTCGTATAAATCGCCACCCGTGAGTAGTTCTTGCATAAGGTAAATATGATGGTGTCCCGCACGATAGCCAAAGATATTAGCAATGTTTGGGTGAACAATACTCTGTTGTACCTCAAATTCTTGCCGAAGTCTGGGCTCATTGTTAGAGGTTCTTTTTACAATCTTTATAGCTACATGTTTACCATTCTCCATATCCACTGCTTCGTAAACAGCTGAGTACATATCTGTATTTAGTTTTCTAATACAGTTGAAACGATGCTTGCCACCTAAACTCCCAACCACTGAAATCGGCATGACTTTAGAGGAAACAGGAGCAAGCACAGATATTCCCATTTTAATGAACTAGAAATGACGGCAAAGAACAATAAAACACCCTAAACCTAATATACTTCTTATTATTTGTTTTGTTTCTGAAGCAGGCTACTTAAGGTAAACTAGATGCTTGTTCTTCCCCCTCAACTCCCGCATGATATTGATCAGCGATGATATATACCCAATAGTAATTTATAGCTAATAGACTATATAGATCGTTTTATATCTATCCAATCATCCATCTAAAAGGTCTAAAAATAAACTTAAGATCTTGCTACTTCATTTTAGATGGATACGATGAAACCTGAATTTCATTGGCTAAAGTCATTGACTTATAAAATTAGTGATTATGTTAAATCTTATTGGTCAAACTAAGACAAAGACAGGTAAATAAAGACGAGAGATATTATTGGTTAAAACAACATTTCTGTTTAATTTCCAATAATCATGAGGCATTTAATTATTTTCTATCAATCCCTTACTTGTAGACCAATAATGTT
The DNA here is from genome assembly GCA_002751075.1 of Ichthyophonus hoferi. NCBI lineage: Eukaryota > Ichthyosporea > Ichthyophonida > Ichthyophonidae > Ichthyophonus > Ichthyophonus hoferi. The sequence goes on from NAOQ01000023.1 coordinate 81,569, forward strand.
TCTTCTTTAAATATCATTACTCCACAAATTGGCGAGAATATAACGTTTACATTGGACAATCAGTTGTTATGTTATGTGGTCTTATTGGGACGTTAATGTCTACAAAGTGTGATTCAAAACAAGTTTACTCTTTTATGCAGTAACTTCCATTCCCATCTAGATATATAATTTGAAATTTGAGTTAAAACCATTTTCAAATTTTATTGGAAAGAGGGAGTCTGGGTTTATTATGGCAGACAGCACTGATTGTAGAAAAATAATAATACATGCATGGCATTTTGGTTTGAAAGTTAAGTTTGGCCCTTATCTTCTTTAGCATAATTTTATGCTTTTCAGAATAATAGATGGAGCAGGAGCGTCTCTGTAACCATATTCTTTTATAAGGAGCGGCAATACCAAATTAAGGGGTTTTAAAACGCATCTTTTTGCATATGCCGAATGCAGGCAAGTCATTCTAATTATTAAATATTTTCACAGAATTCGAAGATTAACCCATGCTTATAATAACTTTGATAAGACTAGGAGAGCACAACTAGTTTTTGGCTGATAGCCTGGCGACCGTATTGTGGAAGGCATCCTGTTGCCCTAATACAAATATCGACGCTGTAACACCACCCAGAGGATGCAGTTACAGAGTTACAGATAAAGCTGATAAATGATTTAACAATCTTATCTGGACGTAGAAAATAGCAGACAACCGTATCTCTGCCATTGGCTAAATCAAGTTTGATCAATCATCTTGGATTGGCCTTGAACACCAATACCAGCTATTTTATCTAGATTACATATGCGATAGTAATTGCTATTGCTAATATAACAAAATTAAACGATTATAGGACTAAAAAAAAATACCCAAATTAATTGCATATTCCTGTCTTACCTGTGAATGGTATATACGTCATCTACTAATTGCTATTTGCACTACGGTACAAAGATCTGCCCACTGATAATGAAGCTTATTACATTACCATAATGATTTTCAAAAGATTGTTTTAATTACTCTGTATTAATTACTCTCGGAATCGCCGATGCTGCACTGGCTATTGTTGTGGGCAATAATTTAAAATCAATCACCTCTGCCTTTTCTAAAAACATCGGCTTCATAAAAGAATGTATCTGAAACCAAAGAACACCAATCATCAATATATACTTTTAATTTTATATTTATTTTAAACATAAAATAAAACTAAATACCGCTGGGGCCCTTCTTATCATTTTCGACCAGTGTTCTTATCTTTGAAATAAGATATTTTTGGGTTTTTTTCCTGCGTCACGAATTTGTGCCTTGCTATAAAACCATATATAATGGCTTGAGTAATAGCGAGTTGATGAGATATTTTTCTGTCCGATTCTGTTTTTTCCCCTTATGTACCGCTTACATTCTTTAGATGAATTCAATTCTATACAGCAATCGTTCCTAATGTGTAAAGTACACAGTTTAATTATTAAGCTTCGTAATATAATGTGAATTTAAATGTATATAGGGTATATCTATTGGTTAAAGAGAGACCAACAAATGATTTGTTCTTATATTCGTGATTTTCAAGGTCCAACAAGATCATATCATCATACTGATAGCATTTTTTAATTAAAATTCTCTGTTATGTTATGACGAAAAAATGCTTTAGATATTTCTATCTATACTTTCCATTATTTAAATTAATGAATAAATCTCGGAAAGGGAGAGTTCTGCAAGTCCTTTCCCTGTCAGAGTTACATTTGTTGATAATCATGGAACTAATTGCGGCTTTCCCACCATTTTAAAATCATTTAAAATATTTTGCCAATGCTAATTTTAGCCCCGGATAAGCGGCACAATCAATATACAGTGGCATGTGATTGGCTGTAAAATTATAATGCTAACTAACTAAAGATATGCAATCTACGTTTGAGAATACCCCTGAATATCAAAGACAACGCTTTCTTTGTGTCCAATAGTGGTCTTGACAAAATTTCCCGGAAAATCGGTGCTTCTTAGACTGTTCAATTGGCTTTTTTGATTTGTGATAGAAATAATTCTGTATCAGGTGATCTACCACAAAAACACTAAAGTTTAAAGACATCTAGAGAAAAGACAAGAAGACTGTACAGTGCAATTCACATAGGTGTGGTTAGTAATAAATAACTAGGGCCAAATGATACTCAATATTGCATTAACCAAAGACACGACTTATTTTTTAAGTTATTGATATCACACAAAACCACTTACATTCTTTTTCATGTTTGAAGCAGGATACAGTCAGAGGAACTCTAGCCTAACTACAGGCTCGGGGTAGTTTGGACAGCCTTTCAATCATGGATTACAAATCCAGTACCAAAGCATATATCCATATTAGAGACTGCTTTGCTTGGTTAAGTGTGGACTAATTCTTAGGAAAAACCATGGGTTACCCTTTTACTAACAGAGAAGCTAAGTTAATGGTAATATTGTGTCACCAACTAACTACTTTGGAAATATTTTATTTTATTTTATTTTTTCTCTAATCTGGTTTGCCAAGAGCGAGCCAGCATACATTCTTGGATAATAATGAATTTACCGACTATTTGAGCCTGTAAAACATTAGATTTGACAACACCTGCAAATTCCTATTCGTGACTATATAGCGCTATTCCGGAAGTAACTTGATAATTGAGGTTTGGCAAAATCTATACACCGTGCTATCATTGGTTATACTTTTAAGTATAAAAGTAACCAATATTGGCTGGTAGTCTTTGGATGTATGCCTGATCCCAAATACAATCTTAATATAGAGTAGATAATGAACGCGGCACATTGAACCCCGTATGTATTATTGGTGCGATTCTGGTATCATCTATCATTATTAGTCTTTAAAATCTATTTATAAATACATTTTACCGACCCAGAAGAAACATATAAGAAGCACAATTTAAATACAAAAATATCAAATAAAATTAAATATAAATATATATTAATAAAAATCCAATAAATGGTTTTTACTAATCTAATGCCAAGAATAAAGAAATTTGTTTAATAATTTCTAAAATTTCATATTTGTATGTGTTACACATAATATTTTATTGGACCAATGGATGATATTTCTTAATCACTTTTTTATTCATTCCATAATGTGTGCAACAGAATTATTGGTTTATCGTCTCTGATGCGGGGTTCACCACTTGAATGAATACATTAATAGCAGCGTCATAATCTGTTGGGTATTGGTTCCTCATATAATGAGGTATTTTAATTCAAGGAAGTGGGAGTATTTTATTATCTATTTTATTTTATTTTTTGGTTTAAAAGTTAATAAAATTACGCGTAAAAATATAAAAATATTGAATCAGGATCTAAGCATGTGAACGTATCATAGATTACTTTAATTCGACTCTACTGAACGTTAACTGTACTGGTATCTAAAAGTAGGCATGCGGTGATTGATTTGCTTTATGTGTTTGCCAAAGTGTTCCTAAAACCTGATTCTTGGTGAATGAATCTTGTGAGAGCCAAGAGCCTGTGGAGCAATACCTTAGAGTTTGGAGCAGGACTGAAAATTAATAGTTAACGTTATTTCTTCTGCGCTCCTACATCATGCATGCATGCATAGAAGGTACTATATAATACCCAATGTCTTGCTTGTCAAAATAAGGATAAGATAACAGAAAACTCCAAGATAATTAGGCCGGCCTATGGTTGACTTTGTGATTATAGATAAGGAGGAGAAAATAAGTATTTTGCTGTATTTTTAATCAAAACAAATTATTATACAGAAGCTGCAATTAATCTCTTGCCTTTTTAATTTACGTTAAATTGCTTCAAAATTAGGATCATCGTGGCTTGGGATGTAATTTAATATAGGTTTTTTAAACCATAGGCAATATTTTATTAATACTTTTGTCTGGATAAGATATCTAAAGTCTTTATTTTTTAATTTTCCTGCGACACATTTTTGCCCAGTTGGTATAATCCCGCGTTAAGCGTCATCAAGTTGGGGTTAGATTCATCCTTCCAATTACCATGGAATATTTGACACTTCTTATTTAAGGGAAGTAGGCATAGATAGACACGGGCTTCTTTTATTGGTAGCCTCTGGGGCTCTCCGAAAAAAAAAGCAATGCTCGTAAGCCTGTGGTATAGTTGGCTTTTTGGCATATCAACTTTAGATGGTATCGCGCCAGCCAATTATAATCATGTCCAAATCGTCAAGAATTTATGTAAGCGACAGCTTTATATTTTATTTTTTAGTGATTACAATTAAGTATTAAGACGACACATACCCAATTAAAAATATTTACCGTTAATGCGTATTTACTATTCTCGTCTTCTTTCATACTTTTTTTTTTTTTTTTTTTTTTTTTTTTTTTTTT
>NAOQ01000023.1:86195-110846 GCA_002751075.1 Ichthyophonus hoferi
TTTTTTTTTTTTTTTTTTTTTTGTTATTTCACATAGGGTTAAAAGATATTGCGTGTCGCTTCTCTGAAAAGCTGGCTACGTTTCATGCAATCATAATTATAAATACCAATTATGGTCTGATTATGAGTCCACTTATCGATAATGCTGCTATCAATTTATGTCATGGGAGAAACATTGTTACTCTACGTTTTAACAACATAACTTAGCTCTTTTTGAGCCACAAGCACAGATGCAGCCTTTGGTACTTAGGATTATTGGCAAGCTGCCTAGCTTGCTCTTATAAGATTCGACATATCCATATATGGCCATATACTGTGACATTGATTGGATGCAAAGATGATAAATTGTTCTACTCTTAAAACTGAGGAAAAGTAGACTGAATCCTGATAAAACCCCACAGTTATTAATATTTTTTTTTAACCATCTCCGTTCCCTTACCTCCCCCGTGGTCCAATTTGTGTTTAACTTAAGGCATTAAGGTAAGAGTAAGCTAAATAAAAGTTATATTCCCTAGTATGTACGCCATGCGTAAACTGGAATTAATGCCCGATCACAAAATAGCTTGAGGCTTTTCTTCCCACTTTATGACTGGGTGACTGGGCATATATTGCCAATTCCATGGCTCATGCTTTTTTCATGAAATTTTGTTCAATGATTCTGGAAGGAATGAATGTAAACTGCTGGGAATAACAAGCTGAGGCAGGCGTTCCTATGCTTATCTTTGTTTAGAACGAGAGGAAATGGCAAATTAAAAGGCATTTTACCATTTCCCCTTGCATACGCGGAGTTTAAATCTTATTATTAAACGAGTCAGAAGGACCTCTCTTAGGCGGGATGCCTAAGAAATGCGTTGTCTAGACCCCAAACATGTGATCTAAAATAGCATTTTATATAGTCGTGGAACCTCCTTGGCTGGTTGAATTTTGATCGATCATCTTGGATTTGGCATTTAACACCAACAAATTGCACCAACTATTTTTACATCCCTGTTTTATTGTAACCATTCCCACAAATAGCGTTGCATTGAGCATTAATTATATTATTTTTTCTAAATAGCCTATACCTTATAACCGGTAACATTGCTTTATATGAGCGAAACCGGTAATGATTTATTCAAATTGCTAATCACATGCTGATGTGGACCCGGATTTGTATTAAGTACGGGTATGGGGAAAACACTACGTGATCTGACTTAAACCACATAACTAACCTTAATATAGTCATTGTGGTTTTCTGGCCCGACCCGATCCCAAATATTCTTGACCGCATTATCAAAGCAATTTGTTTATTTGGTTAGTGCATTTATTCCTTCCAGCCCTACCATACCCATATTATGACTGAAATGCAGTGATTGTAACGTAACCTATAGTTAAATATATTCATATATATATTAATTTCTAATTTCTCCTAATATCTAGTTGTATTTCTGTAGTGCGTGTACGTGAGAAGGCACTTGTATGGTTGTATGATAACCATGATTGCAAAATCAAGTATTCTAAGACTGTATAAACCTAGAAATAAAATGCAAATAAATCTGCAAAATGCAACGAAATTTTAGATCAAACTATTTAAAAACATTAGGGATACGTGGCGTACAAGTCAAAGTTCCCGTGGAAGGTGTGCTCCGCGAAGAGGTGATAGGTTAGTAAACGCCACACCGCTACGGTTGACTTTTATATTGTTATATATATATATATCGGTATATTCTCCCATGTGTTACGTTCCATACACATGGTATGTTTATGTATCCCTACACACATAATTTATCTAACCTATTTATGGTGTTTCCTACTGTTTCTGAACCATCCTTAGTTATGCTCTCTTTTAAAGTGTCTTTCTCCTCCATATCCCTCTAATGATATAGTTGTTTAGATATATTACTGTGCATATATGTGGCTATTCTACTGTATAGTTTATTATTATTATTTTTGTAGAGATCTCTTTCCACCTACAAACATTGCCTACTTTTTTTTCTTCCTTTCTCTTACCTATACTTTATTTACTCCATTTCTCTTTATCTAATTACCTCTCTTAGCTCACATATTCTTTCTCTCTCTCTGCTGCTCCGCCAATCTAACCTTTGTGTTTTTATTCACCTCTTTCTCTGTATTTCTTCTATCATCTTCCCCTTTTCTTTTCTCTTCCTCCTCCCTCTCCCTCTTCTTCTTCAACTAGACTCTTATAATCCCTTTATTCATAGACTCTACTATGGGATATTCCCCCTCTTATCCCCTCTTATAATCAACTCCTTACCTCATGTACTCTACTGTCCCTTCTCCTTTACTATCAACAGCATGTTTTTTAGTTAAGGTTGGTTACTGTATATTATGACTGCCATTGATATATATATTTAAATAACCCCTATCCGCCGTCATATCATGCAAAGGTTGCTATAATGCTTATCCTACCACATATACTACTAGAGATATAGAGGACATAGCAGTATACATGACAATGAACCAATGCCTTGATATTACTTTTTATATAGTGAGCTTACAGACAGGCATATAATCGAATATATAGGCTTTTATCGGATTATTTATGGATGACATTCAGTCCTAAAATGAACTATAATCATGACCAAGGCCTTACCCCTCTCCCCACGCGTGATCTTACTTTCAGACCTTGACAAGCTAGCTAAACTATGTACTACCTTTGGGGTGCCCGCTATTCACAGGCTAGATGTCTGGAAACTCCTTCTAGGTAATCAATCATATTCTTCTCTTTCCTTCCTCCCTGTCTTCACTATCCAATGATGCCAGTGATTGCTATGTTTTTTTCATTAATTTTAGATTAATATATCATATTACCCTAATGGGAAATAGAGTCAGTAAGAGATATAAACATTGGCTATTATGCCTAACAACACTTGGTTCATATGGTGGCAGCCAATAATTAACGGCAAGGGCTAGGTCATTGTGGCAGAGTGAATTTTTAAGTGCAATTTTGGAATATAAAACACATTTATTATACGTATGTTTTATTTCCCAGCTGTCTTACTACTGGTTGGTAATGTCAGAACCAATCAATAAATATTTTAGAACTAAAGAACGATACTCTTGTTCTCCTTGGTTGTATTATGTTTGTATTCAATGCTATTTCCAATTAGATAATTGTAATATTTTCCTTCTTCATTGGCTTATAATATTTATATTTAATATTATCTCTAATTTTATTTATTACCGAGTATAGTTTTATTAATTATATAATTACCAGATGATCAATTAGCAGCGTCGCTTTTCTCCTCCTGTAATTATTTAATTATAGCGACTGATCATGACACCTCATATGACTTAATCTATATATATATTACCCCTGCCTACCACCATCATATATATACCACATCCAATTAGATCACATAATAAAGTGATATACGACATTATGTATTTTATCATATATACTACCACCAAATATATTTTCACTAATGTGATGTTATGCAGGCCTTTTTCTACCTTATAGCCCTTATCATCTTGATCTATGGGAGAGGTTATATAGATTTGGGTAGTATATAATTGGATAGAGGTTTGTCAGGTATTTTTAAAACAGTCCTATAGTATATATGATATAAATATAGATAGATGCATTCCTATTTTATTCGTTTATCTATTTAGTTTTACTTATATTGACATTTATTTATGGATCTCCTATGCCAACCAGCTTACTATTTTCCTAGGCCTATCCCTGTGAACCCTTAATGTAAATCTGCATGCCGTAAATAATCTCAAAATAAACCATTTATGCACATTTCCACAAATGAGACATGAAGAGAGACAACAATATGTTTCACTGCAATTCAGGATCATCTAATGCACTTGAATACACGTAGAGAGGGCACCTTTAATAATTGTATACGTACTTTTATAATATAGTCTATAATATGGCATGGCTGTTTCTATGGACGACAGGCCTTATATTTATCAACTATCTCATGTTTTTATATATTTTTATTTATATATATATATATATATACAGATATTTCCCCACGACATCGTGATGGATGGCGATTCGTAGAGGAACAAAGAGCTGAACAATATTACACAGTCAAGCGATTTGCCTTGATCCTACTTGGCCAGCACACGGAGTAGGTAGTCTGTGCGAATGAATATATGAAAGGGAGATGGGCAGTGTGGTAGTAATCATGCACTATGTTGTACATACATACATACAGTTATACCTAGTAGCTAGTGAGAATTGATGTCTATTCTGTAGGGGGTTTGGAGATAGGATGAATAGTGCGTCTGCCTAGTAGGATGATTCACTCAAACTCAATTCTCGGCGAAGCCTTTGTTTGAAATATTCTAGTATTGATTGGCTTAGATTTCATTGTGAGGTCAGGCATCTCCTGGGATGGAAAGGAAAGACTGGGAGAGATTGGTCGCTAGTGACATCGGCTGTCTATATATGGCTATAAGTTGACTTACTAAATGTTATATATAAGTATATGTTGTTACGTATTACTTAATTTGGTATATATCTTCATATGTATAGCCATATGCGGCCGTACAACGCTGCACATCACCAGACTTGATACACCAATTATCTAAAACTATTATCATACCATAAGATAACTTAATAACTATATATATACACCATACCCAATACTGATTGAGGGGGATTAGATTATCCGCCGATGCCCCTCTGACCACCGACCTATTAATTATCATGTGTCTGACTACACAGAGGATAGATCTCCGCAGCTCAGTGTTGGTAATGTTCCTCTATTGATACTATATTCCTGTAATCTTTCTCTTTCTATTTCTGTAGTGTCTTGGTCTACTGTGCTTGTCTTTCTCTTATCCTTTGTACTATTTATCTTTTACAACTTACATATCTTTTATATCTTATATATCTTTCAAAAAAAAAAGGTATTTTTGTATTTTTATGACCAATATTTACATTTCCTTTATATATAACCCTACTCTGTATTTCTATCTCACTATCTTCTAGCATATAAGCACTCCTTCCATCTTTTGCGCTAACCAACCACTAGTTGTTACCCATGTCATTCTAGTATATTTGATACTTTTATTCCTAACCATACCCTCTCCACCCTCCCTTCTCTCTCTTCTCCATTCTCCCTTCTATCCTCTTCATTCTATCCTCTCACCTATCTCCCCCCTCTCCCCTCTCCCCTCCCTAGCGGGAAATGAAGGAGTCCCTTGACCATATGCGAGCTATACTGCGTGTCTTTATGGAGGTGTGTGACAGTGAGGTGGATACCTACTGGCTGTCTCTTCGCTTTCTAACAACTACATACCTTTGTCTCCCTCTCACCAAGACAGTGGTAGGTATACACTATTGCTTTCTATTTCTTTGGTATTTTTTCTCTAACATATCTCTATTTCTTTTTTATTTCTTTTTTATTTCTTTTTTATTTCTTTTCTGCTCTCTCTCTTTTTATTTCTTTTATCATTTGATTAACCCATCTTTTTCTTTTCTCTTGTACGGTCTCAATATATAATTTAGCTATTTTTTTCTTTTTTCTTTTTCCTTACTCTCTTTCTCCTCTATAGATCTTTGTGTATTCTTTGGCTACATAACTGCTTACCCCTCATGCCCAGAATATATCGTTAGATATCACCTTCTAGTATACCATGCCATATCATACCGTATTATATTATTATCATGTCCTATTATATCGTATCATATACTGTTTTACCCTATCCTACCCTATCATATCTTATCCTATTCTATCACATTCTATTCTATCCTATCCTATCCTATTTAGATGTCCAATTAGAAAGAGGCATTAGAATTAAAGTATATTATTATCGTTGTCAAATAATGTTTCTGTGCAAGCAACCACTGCTTTAAAACCGAGAGTAGTTTTTATTTTAGTTAATAAATACATGAATCCAAATACCTTACTATACACCTCTCATATATCATGGTATATTATAATGCATCCTATCTCTTAACATAGAAATCAGGTTTATTTAAGGTTTTAAGCCCCTTCCCCCTCTATGCAATATAAAATCACAGTAGTAAGAATCACTGACATCATTAATTATGATGTAGATTGAGGAAGGGCAAAAGTTTCAACCACTTATTACGTCATTGGAGCGACTGACCGAGAAAGGTAGGCGATCTATCTTGTTAATTCCTTTTATTGACCCGGCTACACCAATATCTGGCTGTGGAAGGATGTCTGTTTGGTAATGATCATGGGCGATAGGTTATTTTAAATTTTATTTAGGCCAATGATAGGCGGTTCAGATACTTGTTTAGAGGTCATTGGAGGATTTCATTAGAGTGATGCAGGGGGCCACATATGGATATGGCATGGCATGACACATGACCAATGGGATGGGCAAATAGAGGACCGTCAGATTGCTGGCCACCTAGATCGCTTAAGGATATCTTATGCCTCATTTGCTATTAGGTATCTGCCCCCTAGTACTCTATCTCCTTTCTCCTTCCTAGTATTATCTGTACTACTTCTATTGCCATCACTTATTTATTGGCATGCCCCTCTGATAAGAAACCAATCAACTAGTCTCCTTAAATGATTTTTACTCATCCTACCAATGGATTCCTCTCTACCTACAGGTGGTTCCGTAGTTATTTTGCAGAAACATTGCCTTTACCTAGTATAGAAAGGTAATCTATTTACTATGTATGGAATGAGTTTACTATAGAGGAGGGAGATGGCATTGGGATGTGTGGTATGGGCCCATGTATGGTAAAAAAGATGGTGTATAGGGTATATATGTAGCAGTCTCCTAGTGCCATATGATATACATAATAACTCACCATTGGTATACAAAGACACTCACTTTTATTGGATGCGGTGAGTATGTCAAGTGACGGAAAGAATTGGGAAACCAATTATAAGTATAATCAGATAAAACCATTGGTCAAAAATGAGCCTTGCTGTGGCCGACCTTGAGTCCCTCTTCATGTTTTTATCATTTATTGCTGTCTTTCTGTTGGTTCCTATCTCACGTTTTAATTACCTCTATTCAATGAATGCATCTATACTGATCCTTTATTGCAGCCTTAAACAATAGTCATGGGCTTACTCTCCACCAATTATATTACCCATATTGATTAACTAAATGTGCTCGTTTTGTATTGCCTAGTGGGCCAAAATTTCAAAATAAAACCACTACTTCAATGGCTCATTTTTTAATGCGCATCAATAACCATGCTTTCACAGAATCTGGGACCGCATTATTGGTAGAGTATCAGCTGGTCAGTCCCTGATCCCAGTTTCTATTGGTGTTGCTATCCTTGTCTATTTGCGTCGGGCGGTATTGGCTGAGAGTGAGCCGCATAAAGTGGTGGCCATCTTATGTAAGGTGGGTGGGAGAGGTGGCATGTATACATCATGTTTTGTTAGAGATAGTGTACATTGTGGGTTATATGTGTATGGATTACGAGACCGTATTTTGGGTTGTAATATATATGGCAGGTGAAACAATTTGAATGTGTATGCTATGTGTGCTGGCCGGACTAGCCCTATGTACTTAGAGAATAGGATATTCTGAAGGGATGATTAAAGTCTACATGATAGTCAATGAATGATATGGCCTTTACTGGTTTATGTCAAGTATTGGCATGTCTTGCTCTGTTAAATGCATATGTGTATGATTCTACCTCTGTATATTGATATGTAAATTATATCTACTAACCATTGACCTCTTCTCTTTATATCTTCATTACCTAGTGGTATGTTACACGTATAAAAAGGTCATTTATGGAAGGGAATGTATACCTAGAAGTAGTAATTAAGGGATACTTCCTGTCTGCCTCGCTATTTCTGTACCACCCCTTATGGTTTTTCTCGTTCTTTATCTCCTTTCTTGTGTCATTATTAACAACCATCACTATGGCATTATATATACCATACCCACTATACATACCATACACCATGCATACCATACATACCATATACATACATACCTGCAACATACCATCCCCACGCCTCCCTTGCCCTATAGTGCCCAGATATCCAGATAGATAGGATACTAGAGCTGGAACTAACCTTCTATGACAAATATAATGATACTAAGGGATCAGAGAGCGTCAGTGACCAAACACCCCGTCACCATTTCTAGCCTATAGATGTACAAGGGGTTACGAACATGTATATAGGTTATTATAGAGAAAGGGAGAGAGGGGTGGGGAAGGAGGAGGAATACGTACGACATACCCGTTTTAAAGAAGGAATGCTTTGAAAGTCATTGTATACTGGTTATCTCAATAGACTATTAGCGCCACTATATATTATCTTCACACTGGGTCGTTTTTAATAAGTGTTCTGATTGGTTTCCTTTATACTTATTAGAATTAATGTTAATGCTAACTGTAAATTCATTCTTGTGCTTTCAAATTATCTGCTCTGAGCTACTCTATAATTAGATCACAAGGCTATTGCTACGCTGTTGCCATGCGGGAGCTTATCCGCATAGGCCAAGCCTTAAAATAAAAATGAAAGCAAAGCATACGGCACTAGCCTATTATATCAATAATAACAATTCACAAGTATAATTAAATATATGCAGAAACGTGAGAAATGGCATAATTAGACATCGATCTAATCCTTTTAATCGACTTTTCCATCTAAATATGTTTTTATTGTGTATTGGAATTATCCATAGCCGTAGGCCAAAACAAAACCGCATATACATAACCATGCACACATGTACACCTGAACATAAATACGCAAACATCGTTTTTTATACCAAATAAAATTATAGGGCTAGCACTATAGTATGATGGTGTTCTAATTGCATATTTTAAACATTTTAAGAAGTCCTTAGATATGTAACTTTCTATTTCCACATTATTATATTACCATCAATTTTATTATAAATTCATATTTATCAGTTCAGTTTAGCCTTGGAAATACAATCTTAACATGTATTATTTGCTAAAGTAATAGATAGTATAGTATAGTATGATATGAGTGCAGAAAAAAACAAGATTATGTTTTTCTTACAAAAAATGGTTATAGTTTCATAATTTTTCATTTGCATTAAAACACCAGTCCCTAATAAATATAACTATAACATTAATTATTTATTTAACGTATAATATAATATAATTGATTGGTTATTATTATTATTATTATTATTATTATTAATTATTGTTATCATTATGCTCATCATTAATTACTAGAATTACTTGATCATCACTACTATTACTAATTATTATTACTACTATTATTTTATTACTACTACTAAGATTCTTATTACTATTATTATTTTTATTATTATTATTATTTTCACAATAATTACCATTATTATCGTCATTACTCTATTACTATTTTTCCTCCTATTATTATTCATATTCCAGCAACATCAACCTACGTCTCTCCTTTCATAACCACTCCTTCCACTACTACTAACCACTCCTCTTCTTAGTAATAGCCTAAATAACCACAACATGAAGGAATTTCCCTGTACATATGAAGGGTGTGTTCTTTCCTTTTCCTGTTTGCAAGACCTGCAACTACATAGCAAAGCCCACACCTTCCCCTCAAAGGGAGCTGTATTGTGTGAATTCTCTGGTTGTGGTGGGAGATTTTCATCAAGAAGGAGTCTAATCAGACACCATCTCTTTCACAATATTATATTGACACCTTATAAATGCCCAGTAAAGGGCTGTGATGTGGCCCTGTCTCGTTCGGAGAATATTAATAAGCACATATTAAAAGACCATCCGGATTATAGTAACATAAAGGAAAGAAAAGCACCTGAGAAGGAACAGCACATACAGACAACACAACAGCAACCTCTATCTACACGATCAATACGGAAAAAAGAGACGACATGGTCGGGTACAGACACTACAGATACAATGCCATCTAGTGAAGAACAATTAATAGAACATGCAAATGTGTCAAAGGAAACACGTTGTGAAAAGAGAGAGGATGAAAAAATGAATGATAATTGTATTACTGTAGATAAGACTGTAAGGAAGGGAAAGGGAGAGTGTAGTATGGAAGAGCTACGCAGTAAGTCGATAGTTATGTGTAACAGGCAGAGTTTACAGTTACAACATAAACAGGGTAATGATATGCAAGAGGAGGCATGCAGATTGGCTTCTTCACCTTCTTCTACAAGGATGCAGCCCTCACAGGCACACAGTTCTATGGATTCTATGGATAATATTGGCTGTTGGAGTAATATCACTATGACAACAGGGAAAAGAAAGGAACTAATGGATATAGATAATGATGAAGAACCAATAAGACTAAAGGTGGTACGGTTAGGGGGGTGGTTAGGTGGAGATTATAATATGAAGTTATTAGGGCTAGCACAACGAGATGGCAAGGATAGAGGGAGTGAGCCTGGCCTTAAAGCGGTAAAATAATTATTGAGAGGTAAGATTTACACCAATAAACAGACAGCTATCTGCCTTCGGTGAGGGGAATGATTGAATGTTCAAGCCCAGTGTCTAGTTCCTAGAAATGATGCAGAATCTGGGCTTGGGATGGAAAAGAAAAAAAATAGAATAACCTTATATAGATATATAAGAATGGGTTGAAAAATAGACGACCAATATGGTGAAGCGATATAAAGTGTTTAATAAAGTGATGATAAAGAGCTAATAAAGAAGCTCTTCTTCATTCTACCAACACGTAGCTTCAAGGCAGCCAATTGTAATGCTGTTTGTCTTAATCTGGACTACTTTATATGGTAAGATATGCATTATTACAAGTAATAATAGTATATGATATTATGCATTAGTCAACAGGTAACTATGGCTCCCACATACTTTCACCTCTTATTGGTGGGAGGGTATCTACCTTGGGCCTGTCTATACATTCCATGTGTACGATAGGGGCCCGATCGATATTAGTTTCTAGAGCAGGTGTGTGTATTTATACTGACCATGATAGTGAGTGGTAATATGATGGCCTTCACAGATTATCAATAGTAGAGCTCCATTAAAACCAGACAAGAGATTATTGGTGCGTCAGGGCATTAAAAACCAGCCCAGTAAGCTGGGACAATAAGAAGGAGCCGCTAATTTACCAGAGAGCATTTGGTTGGTACACAGGAGTGAATAAAATATGTGAGGGGGTAGGCCCTATCACAGTCTTCCACCGCCTTCCCTCCTCTAATCAGGAGACTTATTTTATTTTAAACTAATGATAATATTCCTACCACCTGGGAATGTGGCAACACTAAAAGTAATTAAAATTAACATTATATCATTAAAAACAAGGTGATCCAATCCTCATCGCCTAATATAATGAATCCGTTCATATTAATAAAATAACAATGGCTTCATTCATACTATCTCCAAGTCTTTTTACTGGCTAATGGTTATTGAGCCAATGGTATGTGTGGCTTTGCCGTTCACTTGAGATGTTTGGGGTGGATTCTATACAGTAGGCCCTGGGTGAGGGTATAAAGCGCGTAAATGATTGGAAGAAACAGGGTATAGATAAATTGATTATATCGGCTAATATGAATTAATAGACCCTATTTATCGATAGGCATAGCTAGGAAAGTGGAAAAGCGAAAAGATATACGAGGTAGATGGAGGGGGTGGCGAGAGGGACAATTTATAGGGTATAAGGTGTAACATAATATAAAACGCAGAATACAATGCAATACACAATATAATACAAGCATACAATACACAATTTAAAACAATACATACAATACACAAGACAATACAATACATAAAATACATAAGACAATGCAATACATGCAATGTATACTATAATACAATATATACAATACACAAGACAATATAATACATATAATACATACAATACATACAATACACAATACACACCATAATACAATACATGCAATACATAAGACAATACAATACATATAATACACAAGACAATGCAATACATACAATACATACAATACACAAGATAAGAAAATACACATAATATAATACCATACACTACACAGCCCATACATTTTTGGTTTCCACCGTGACATGGGCGTTCTTCTGTAAGATATTGATATATTCAATACACTGTGGTCGGGTTAGTACACATTGCTCCAGTAGTTGGGCTTGGGTTGTAAGGGCAGTTAAGGGGAATAATAAAGAGTCAGAGAGAGAATAGGCATAAGGATAATTACAAACCTTTACCCTGTGTTTATGGCCCAATCTCCGTCTCACTTGCACTTAAGATATATATATATATATCAATGCAAATACAAATAAATGTATATATACATACCAAAAAACACAAATACAAATATAAACTTAACCTTAAATGCATACACGCATACAGCTACAAGTATATATCAAGGTAGTGGGATATAGTCCTGTTTGTGACCCTCTCAAGGCATCTAATAGGTTCTCCATCCTTTTACGATGTGGTGTTTGCTGATATTTGGTAGGTAGGGCAAAGATGATCTTATCCTTAGGGAAGTTAATCCGGGGTACAGTTGGTTTCTATGGTGACAACCAATGAGTGTCGATTCTTTTATCACAAGGCCAATTACTTATTAGAAATACTGATGTATGTATGTATGTATGTATGTATGCATGATAGGATACATGTACCTATATATATCAGCCAATGGTCACATAATCTTCACCTACCTTTGATGGTGGTAGCTTGGTAATTCTCTTCCTATTGGTCTTAGTCTTAGTAGGTGGGGGAGGGGAAGGGGTAGCCTCTTTATCTATATCTATTTAATCACCCCATCGTAGAACCACGTTAATCATGCGATCTCTGCTCCTACAGCCCCTCACAGGCCAATCATTTTGTTCCATCTCTATTTTCAGACCGATCATAACCCATCAATCACATGAAAATAATTTCAGACATAATTAGTCCGTATGACATAATGATTACTAATTTAAGGCAACGCGTGTACCTGCCTTAATAGGAGTTTATGACTATATATAGAAAAAGGTGTGTACATGTCACTTTGTGTATCTGTGTAAACTTATACTTCCATAAATGCTTGTCCACACAAACAAACCAATAACAATACACCTATAAAATTACACCCATAAAATACCATCTTTTTCCCATAACCCTTCTTTTCCTCTTACCCATTGGCTCCTCTGTCACCTCCCTAGGGGGTTCTATAGGAGAAGGCTCTATGATTGGTAGAATAGACATAGGTTGCTCTATAATTTTTGGTTCGTGTAGAGCCTGGGGAAGAGAGAGATGTAACCATCAGGTTTGATTGATGGACTGACGATATGTAGTTCATGAAATATCTAAATATGACATGATTGGCAGATACTATTAGATAAGTTTTATTGTACTGATAGCCATGTTTTTATTGGGGCAAACATGTTATATAAGATTAGATTGATGGGGATATAAGGTATAAAACTATATATATACCCCCGCCCACCTATGTATTGTAAAATCAAGCGGGAATACCACGTATATGCCATTCGTTTATGCGTATATACATATACATAGTCATAAATGGGCACTCAAGTTATAATATATGTGCATATACTACTACATATATGTACGTTTATTATAACCTTACACCAACATATACAGATAATAGAGCGGTTACAAGTCATGTGTAAGACTTTAGACATACTAGTACATAACTATTATCCTGTAAGCTTGTATAGGTAGAAGGAGGTATGCATACCCCTAGAAAATACATTATTGTCCTGCACTATGTTCCTATTGGCTCTGTTCTCACTCCTTGGAAACCAACACTCTTTACATCTACCATTATGCACATGAATAGGCTCTTAAATATAGGATTATATATGTGCATATATCTATATATGTTTAAGTATGTGTGGTGTGTGTGTGCGTGTATTTGTAGTTTTATATAGACAACCACAATCACTTAATACATAAAGAGGTCTAAAATAATAGTAATTATAAGCCTATAATCTTGTTCCCTCCCCACCCACCTCTGGAAACTGTGTACATGTAGAAGTGAGGAGAAGGCCATCTAGAAAGGATCCAAAGGTAACATTGAGAGAACGAAGGGAGGCCATCATATCTACTAGTTTATTAAGACTATTATCCATCTCTTGTAGATTTTTGTGTAACTGTGTAGCTGAATTAGCTATGACGGCTATACTGTTATCAGACATTATGTAATGGTGTTAGGTGTCAATGAGGGAAAGGAGGGAGGGTGTGAGGGTGTGGATAAGTTGGCTATATATTTATATTTAAGTCCGTAAGTAGAGTTGTTGAATTTGGGATGAAAGCGGTTGGCTTTTTATAGCACAAATGTTTTAAATCGAAAAGATTGAAGGGTATTAATACTATATGCAAACTCTTAACAATAATAATAATATGATTATAATAATAATACAATATAATGATACTAATATAAATAATGATATAACAAAATAATAATATATTATTTTAAATTTTAAACTGGTGACCGTTAAAATCAGTTTTTAGTGTTCCGATCAAATTAGCCAATCATGCAAAAAGTGAATTCTGATGTCATTATTACTCGATAATTGGTCCGTAGTATTGGTGTAAAAAGTGATTAATCATATTAAGGTTTATATCTATAGTTAATGAATGGAGTGCTAAATTTAAAATAAGCCAATAAAAACAGATTTAGAAAATAACTAACAAATTGAGCACTGCAATAAGTGATTTCAAACCAATAGGAGAAGTCTATTGGACGAAATACAAGATTGCGATTAAGTGACTGGCTTTATATGTCCACCTCGGCGCTTACACTACACTACATCGTATGGTTTATAGAATACTATTACTGGTTAAAATAACGCAATTTTTTTACTTTCATCGAGAAAAAATAGCCATCTATATACGTCATGCATTCGCCAAGAACTAGCGTTTGTAATCTTAAATCTACCTTATTAGGACATAAATGACATCATTCTAATAATATTGCCCCTTATATGGGTATAACGATTGATGAACCATTTGGCTGTAAAATAAAACTCAATGCGTTATGCCCTTCCTTTGTCGTGAATATTTCTTTTTTTTTAAACAATTACTAACCATATCAATTAATATATATTTATATATAGATATAAATGGTCATATTTTCCAACTCAAACACTGATTTTCTTGCTCGTTTTATCGAGGATGAGAATCTTGAGCCGACATCATTGATGTAAAATCTGACTGGATGTGATTAAGCCTGATTCGTTAACATAGGAGAGTAGAAGAGAAACCAGGGCAAATAGAGGGTGAGGAATGTAGGTAACGTAACGTATTAACATATTAATCTACAGATAATGAAGCATTGAGGTATATGTTATTTAATTTTTATTGGTTTTTTAAAGTATATACTAATATTTTACTCTTATGAGTGTTGAAGCTGTAAATATTTCTTCCATTAAACGCTTTTTTTAAGCTTCATTTTAACCCTATAAAAGAAAGTACAAGGTTAAGTTAATTATAGATTAAAGGGGGCCACTGATTGCTAACAGTAGGTGATAAATAGTTAAAATTATTAAAATTATAATTATTAACGCAAATTCTTTTTTAAAATAAAATTTTATAAACAAAATTAAGTTGATTTTTTTGTGGATTCTTTTACTTTTATACACCATTATGTGCTGTATTGGCCCTTGGTACCAGTACCCACCATTCGGTTATAATTACATGTTTTGCTCAATAAAATACCCGATCGCATTTTTTATTTATTACACTTATCTAAATAATGATCTGTAGCCAATAATTATCGCTTATGTGATACCAGGTAAATCCTGGCGACTATATAATATCTCGTACATAACTAACACAAGAGAGATAAAATATTTAGTAAGTTGAGTTTGCGTTTGAGGAATTTTAGATTTCTCTAAAAGATGATTAAGTCTACGTTATCCTCCCCATCAGTCGATTTATTTATTTTTTTTAAAAAAATAGTTTTTTAAGTTTGCTTACTACTACTTTGCTAATTGCCTACGATAGTTATAATTGTATTGGTAATCATATGAGGACCTTCCGTTTGTGCTTAGTATTAAGAGAAAAAATAAAAGTCGCTGACTACTGCAGCGGACTATAATTATTGTTTAAGAACAGATACACAATCATATATGCATATATATATATATATTGTTTCCTATTATCTCTCTGTTATTTTCTCTAATCGTTACTTTCGTATATAAGATTCATTTTACCCCTTCTATTTTCTTGTTTTTGGTTCTATATATATATATATATATTATCTCACCCACAGTGTCTTTTTTTGCTCGCGTACTTGGTCCTATTTTTATTTTTTATTTTCTCATATCTATTAACACGTTGCTATTATTATATACTTTATAGTGTTGTGTATATATGTATATATATAATCCTTATTTTTCCCTTGTATTATTCTTCTGTCTTTTTCTAATTTTTGTTTCATATACGTACAGAACTATACACATTCCTAATCCACTTATCAACATGACCGGCCAAGTTGACAATAGAATTAATGACAGTACCCTTATGGGTCATCCTAAAGCTGGTATGTTTAATATATACATGTACCAGTAGATTGTGCTAGTTAATAATTATATTAATTGACTTCCCGAATCATTCAAATTATAAATAAATAAAAATGGTGTTAAGACTTTTTTTAGCCAACCAGAAAGCTAAGTTCGCATATATATATGTTGTATTTTAATTTTAATTTTAATAATATATATTCCTAATTGGTACTATTGTGTGGCCATTAATGTGCGCGATTGTTGTAGTTGAATATGACACATAAATGTAATGAAGCGATTTGTCTATTAATATTATGTAATATTATATATATATATATTATCCATCTATTTACGTTTCTATATAGTTATTATACAACCAGCAAATAATATTTAATATATATATTTTGTTGTATTAGTAATAATCATGGACCCACCCCCATAACACCTTAGTGGTTGCTGGAGGTATGCGAGTCAAGACACTCGGTGAACACCATCCAGTAAAACCGTAAGTTGTTCTCATTGCGCTTGTATATAATATTTAATATTTTAATTTTTTTATAAAAATAATCATTGGGTTTCACTGACTCGGTGTGTATATTTTATGTGATACCATTCTCCCGGTATTCAGACCAAAATTCACATGATTGTTAATGTCTATACTCCTATGTGCTTTATTTAAATGTATGTTCTTTTTTTAGCCCTTTCCTTTTATTTATTTTATCTGTACGAATATGCAACTGTTTTGAAAAAAATCCAATCACCTTTTATGGTGTTTTTTCTCTCTTTCTCTCTTTCTCTCTCTCTCTCTCTCTCTCTCTTTCTTTCTCTCTCTCTGTATATATGTTTATATATATAGAATCTTTCTAACAAGCATTCATGCATTACAGTGCCAGTCGTATGGGTGTTAGTGAGAAAGTAAAAGCAGAGGAGAGAGCAAGAAAAAAGTCAGAGTCGGATGGAAAGGAGGAAGATGACAGTATAGTTCAATCTCAGCAATGTATGCTTATTATTTTTTCTTCTTTCTTTTTGTGTTTTTGATTGTTTTTTGGAGCTTGAGTATCTTTTTTGTTTACTTAATTTAACACATTGGATATAAATACTATGTGTATGTTAAGCTGAGTGATGATGAGTATAGTTATATATATATGCATACATGATTATAATAGTCTATGTATAGGTATGTCAAGTAGTACATTCGCATGAATATATATATTGTTGGATTTGTGTTCCTGTCCCTTTAGTAAAAGGGGTATCAAATATGTTATTTTAATGAAGATAAATAACTATTTTACAAACTTGGCTATGACTTAAAACTACCCATAAGACTAAGATAATGATTGATATAGATTTTAGTTCTAGATAAAATTGTTAAATGTTAATTAACTAGATTGGTTGGACTCTAAAATGTGAAAAATAATATAAAAATATGCATTCAGTGCACCTGTCAAACCACAAAACATTAATTTTTACTATCACCTTTAAAAACAAAATAACTAGAAATAATTTTTGAAGCCTGTTGTAATTAAACAATTAATTAATTGAAATTAATTATCCTACAGCAAAACCCTCTTCTAAGCCTCATGTCCAGACCATTCCAATCGCCAAGACGCCTCGTGTTAGTCAGACCACTATGACTATTAATCAGCCTCGCTAATTGACGCATTAAAGACCATGACCTAAAAATAATTAATAATACATGTACCTCTCGGCCATACATTATTATAAAGTGCAAACTATATGCAACACCCTTATGGATTTGTGCAATCTTATCATTGTACACCGTGTTCATGTCATTGTGAAGGTGTATGTATGTATGTCCTGTTATGATATTGGTGTCGATCTCAGCCTGTGCAGTAATTATCCCACCCATGTTCAGGATGGCAGCTGATTATTAAAAACAGAAAGCATAGGATAAAAAATGTATATACTCTATTCTGTATCACTACAGAATCAAGGGCTCCCCAATCTATATCAGACAGAGCCTAGTATTAAATAATTGGATAACTACCATTGCACAACTAGTTACTTTGCCAATATTGTGTATCTTTCTATATTTGATATCAGCAAACCAAACTATTTGGGCATGGTCCATTTCTTCTTAATTCTACATTCAGTTTTTTTTTGCATGGTTGACTTTAATAGCATAGAGGTTTCCATCCAAATATATGTTTTCGTACTGTATAAACTGGTTAATTTGGTATATATATTAGTTATGTATCTTATTGTCATGTAAACTAATATTTACACAGGCGATTCACTTTTGTATAGAACAGCACATTATGGAGTTCTTGTTGCAACGCTAAAAATATCATACCACAATCTCAATTACGATCGTTATCTTAATTATGCGTGAAAAATCTCTCTGTATCGAATCTTGAAAATAGAATGAGTCTAGCTAGCTTGGTGAAAATGTAATTGAAAATGTAATTGCATTTTATCTTATCTAAAGATTACACCCATATAGTCTAAGTATAGGATAGATATTGAATTATCACATTAATGAATAGATAGCTTCAATTAATCCCAACTGATTCTGAGGGGTATATAAGGAGAACATTTACAGGTACCAACTAGAGGGTTTTGTGAATCCTGACTGTCTTAAAGGTGTGTGTAAGCTTCAGCAATTAATATATGGTCTGAAGCAGTCTGCTTTGGTATATAAATGTATCTTAGCAGCATTTTTGGCAGAACACTTGTTTGCTATTAATGCTTACCCATGTCTCTTCAAATTCAAAGAAATGCTATGCTTCTTGGCCAGCTGTGTGTATGTAGATGAAATGTTGATTATGGCTGATAACAAAGTTGCCATTGAGAGACTCATCAATAATATGGAACATAAATTTGATATGAAAGAGTTGGTTTTCCTGCAGAGTATTTTGGATACCTGATAATGAAAGATGAAAATGACTCCCTTTACTTATGTCAACAAGGTTGTGTGAGAGAAATCATCCGTAAGTATGATATGGCAAAGCCAACCATGTGTAATGTAAAGGAATACCTGATAGCCATAGGATGTCTTCTATAGGTTTCAAGGCTAACTTGCCTAGACATTGCACATCTAGTGAGTTTCCTGAGCCAGTTTTCTTTTAACCCTTCCAAGTCACATTGAAAGATGGTATTGAATGTGATAGTGTACCTAAATTCCCATCCAGATAAGAATACTGTCTATCATAATAAGCTTTTAAAATTTACACTTATATGGAAGCTGACTTTACTGGGGATGTAAATTTAAGAAAATCTACGACTGATTTTAACTTGCTCCTCTTAGATTCTTTGGTATCCTGGATGAGCAAGAAGCGGACCATTGTGGCAACGTCTAGTATAGAAGCTGAGTACATAGCCTTATGTACGGCAACTCATAAAATGGTGTGGATGATTGACATTCTGGAGAATCTTGGAATCTCCACTAAGCTAGTCCTAATGTATGAGGACTACCCGTCTACAATCTGAGTCACTGAGAACAATGGTATCACTTGAAACATAAAGCATATCAAAATGAAATTCCAATACACTAAGGCTGTCATATATGACAGTACAATAGTGATGCATTAAGTGTCTACAGTAGACCAAAAGGCTGACATCTTCACCAAGGCTTTCTCCCCAACTCAGTTTTTTCAGAATTTTCCCACTATTAAATTTGAATAACTGAAACTAACGTCTAAAAAGGTATATAGGGATGTATGGGGAATGTTGTTATATAAGGCCAATATTAGTCATACATTTATGTGTTTTTTAGATCTGAGTAGATATAATTTGCATATCATTTGCTCATAACATAACTTATTCATAAAACAGAGAGACCATAAAGAAAATATATAACCAAGACTCGAGTCTGGAAAGAGGACCAAGTAGAAAAATAAACATAAGAAAGGGTGTTGCGTTTTGAATCTGTTTAAATATATGTTGATATTTATTGTTTATTAGCTGTTGTGTCTTGCAATTCAGTATCTGAAAACAACTCTATAAAACGTAAATTCAGACTAACTCCCATCACTGCTGCCAAGGCTGTGAGAAAAGACAATAAGGTTAAGGTAGACCTTTCTACTAATTTACAATCATCAACTGAGGACCAAGTTTTCTTTAAAGCTCCTTTAGCAGACACTTTCAACTTATCCAATTTCATCTCTATGGATAGCCAAAGGTCAACAACAAACTTGGAAGATACTTCCAAAGACACAGATTTGGACGTCTTGTTCCAATGGAGGTAACTACCATGTAGACCATATAAGCAATTTGATAGCTTGCAGATTCATTTTGGATTATCTGAGTGTTCCATGGATGGTGGTTGGTTCATGTACACTGGACCTGGGAGTATAGCATGTAGATAGATGGAAATAATGTCAAATTGAGTTAATTTATAATGCCAAGCCATAACAATTGCAATATGTACTCTAACAGAGAGAAGACTGGTCCCAGGGGATGAAATATTGAATAAATCCTTGTTCATAGTTTCCATGCTGCCTTGTGCACAGAGATGGGCTTTGTGTTGGATAACTGCTCTGGTTTGTTTTTTTTCTTCTATGGAATACCCATAGGCTGTGCAAGGTAGTAGCATTATTGAGGATCCCCTTCCATAGTATAAGTGTCTATGCACAAAACTTGTCAATGGTGGTCAGTTCCGTATGCATGGCAGTGATTCAAGACATTTTGTCTTGGGCATGTATTACCTCCTTGTAATTCTTAGGGTCCAAACAAATCTGCATTTGTGGGAGATGTGAAATTGGAAACTACTATGTTGGTCATGATGTGCATAGGTGTTTGGTGTTAATCACATGTCTGTCTGTTGCATGTTGCTGGTGGAGTATAATGGATGATATGGTGTGTAATTGAGTCTTCATCTGGCTCAATGTGGCAATATAAACTTTTTCTTTTTTCAATTTGAAAAAATTCTAGAATCATTATAAAAAATCCAGAAATTGGCAGTGAGGTAGGTGGTAGGTGGAGCTGAGAAAGTATCAGCTTTGGAGGTATACTATCTCTCAAACTGTACGTCTTCTGGGGGTAAGGAGCTGCCTCCAAGTTGTGTATCTATGGGGTTAGAATTGAAATCATTGGTTTCATTGTCCAGGGGAGAGCTTTATGGTAGAAAGGGATCATTAGTGAATGCTTTGTTAAATGTTATAAGATAATACATTTTCAAAGAATATGCGATTATGGCAGATGGAAGTTCTCTGAGATTTCCTGTCTAAACAAATCTACCCATTCATGTTGTCAGAGTAGCCAAGAAGGCATGCTTTTGGGCCTCAAATGGTGAATTTGGATTTTTTTTTACCAAAATTAGTCCAGTAGTAGAGTTTGTACCTAAAGGTGCATAGGAGGTGAATTGGAGAAAAAGTATGATACCAAAAAGAGTAGGAAGTTTAGACTGCGGAAAAGGCAGTGATTGACATCGTATAGTGGGTAAATATAGCAGTTAGAAATGGATTCTCAGTAAGTATAGAGCACATTTAGAGCATTCATGGCTACTCAGGCCGTGTTGAGGATGTTACAATTCATCTGCTCTGAGATCCCATTTGATTGAAGTGTGCATAGTAGAGTGTGGCAGTGTTTGATTCCCCAAGAGGTGAGTTGGTAGAGGAAGGGATTAGGAGTATACACTGTACCATGGTCAGGGTACAGAGTGTCAATCCTGAGAGGAGCATATTTGTTATGTGCTGCTTCTATGTACTAAGAGAGTAGGTCGAATACTTTGTTTTTGCATTTAATGCAATGCATTAGAAGGTAATGTGTGAAATCATTTTTAAAAAATATGAACTATCCGAAACCACTTTAGGAAACATAAAAAGGACTAACCACATCAATGTATATGATTTGGAGAGAATGTGTTGTACACATTCATTGCATTAAAAAGAGGTTTGTATCAATTTTGCTTGCAGCACAGGTATTGCATGGGTCTATTTTTTTGAGAATTGCATACTGTCAAGGTTGGTAGTTATGGTAAAATGTTTCAGTAAATAGCACATGAACTATGAATGCAAAATAATGCCTGATTTCATGGTTGTAGAGCTGGTGCAAAGGAAAAGGAAACAGTTAGCAATGTATATACCAGTAAAAGCATTTTCATCGTTGTCAGCAAAATGAGTATACCAAGTTTGGTGGATTTGGACCAAATGTGTTATAGACACCATTTATGAAGAAGGGCCAAGATTACCAAAAGAAGATGGATGGTTGTAGTGAGTGCAGAATTCCAATGCAAAATTGCCATTGGGGATGTAGGAGAAGTTGTGCATTGAGGAGGAATGTTTACTCCTGCCATTGGTAGCCATGAAGAAGAGGGGTGCAATCCTTAGATTTCATGACCCCTTTCTCATTGAAGGAAATGGAACATTGCGGACCATATAGGGCAGTGATGGAGAAGAGGTCATGATGAATGCCTAAGGTGTATAATACAACATATAGAATGATTTCTATAGACACTATCAATGTGGGACTGGAAGGTGATTGTATCATAGTGGGTAGGATATATGGTGGTCCGACTGGCAAGGTGGAGGTCAGATGCTAGTGGAGCAAAGATAGTGAATGCTTCCCAGTGTATGCAGATATGATGAGAGCATCCACTGTTGGCTAAGACACTTCTAATAGGAAAGTGCTTGATAATTGGGAGAGATCCTAAGGAGGATTGGCCTACACTGTAAAAAAGGCAGTGATGGGCACCGTTGTTGTGCACTGGGTACCAAAGTATAAAGTCTTATCATGGTGATATGTGGCGTGCATGGTCAACTGGGATAAAATTCATGGTGTAGTGGTTTAACAGCTGGTGCAGCTGCGTAGCTGCAGTGTGGTGTGTTACCTGTGACATAAGCAATGTGGGCAGCCATTTACCTCAGTGAAAGAAATATCTTGTCATAGTTGGGTCCATTATTGTTGAGGGAGTACTTGGTGGTGGTATGGACAACATAAGGGTCAGTATGGAACTGATCAAAGGATTGTCTTGGGTGCTGCATGTGGCCTTGATATCTTTTCGTGGCCCGTTTAAGAGCCCTTTGAGTAGTGGGTAAGTACTTAGAGGTGATGATTACTTTACCTTTGACCATTATACTGTAGATAGCTGGTCAAAGTGATGGAGTATAGGTTTGAAGAAAATCCAAAGGTGGGCATAGGCTACGTTGGGTGGATAAGAGAGTGATTGCAAAAGAAGTTTATTCCAGGTGGTTAGCTAGGCTGCCGTATCTGGTCAGAAACTATGTGGGCGTCTCTGTGTGTTTGAATCAAATACCTATTAGGTCATTGGAAATGTGGTTAAGCTTAGTTTTGAATGTAGTTTTGTTATGTTGTTCTACCAGGTGTAACTTGCTTTAGGCCCATTGATTGATATCTGGATCTTTGATAAAAACATTTTAGTATTCTTTCCGACTGATGCAGTTATGAAGACATAAACGGCATAATGCTATGTCACATGATGAATGGCTGGTATTTTCAAGATTTTGATGATCAGTAAGCATCTCGGTGATTTTCATTGAATGTTCACAGCTAGATTTTCTGTACATCGTCAAAAGGTTTTCCTTCTAGTTCAGGCGCAAAGGTTGGGTTTGGGAATTGATGGTAAAAAATAAAATGTGGATTAGTTTATTGAAGGAAAACGTTTATGGTGTCAGACAGGTGCGTCGTGGTTGAAGCATTTTTGGGTAAATAAAAAGATGGAGTCAGTGTAGCAGTATATGCAGTATTGCTGAATGAACTGTTAGTATCCATAGCCATAGGCTCAGCAGGTCTCTTACTAAAAGCATTAGGTTTGAAGTATTGTATATCAATACTATTATAAAGACCTCCAATGATGTCATCTTGCTTAGTGATAATATGATGAATAGGATATAATTGTAAGGTATCAAATGTAGATTTTTTAATATCAGACAATTGTCCATCAGAAGTAGACTCACTCTCTGACGATTTATCTGAAGTCCCGCTAGCTTGAGGTAAATCAGCATTAACTGATATACCTTTGGAACTACTGCTGGTAACTAGTAGCTCTTATCGCCATGGGTTTATATTATTCAGAGCTCTGTTTTGTTGGTAGCTCGTGCATATTGCTTAAAGTATCATCTTCAGAAGAAAATATTATAATCTTTTTCTTCTTTTGAATTTGACGTCCAACTTCTAAAGTCCTTGGTGTTAATGGCAAAGATCGTTTGGCAACTGTCCTTGATCGATCTCTTCTCAATAACATGACACCCTAATTCAACTTTAGCTAATAAATTTTATTTCTTTTCAAAGCAATCAATAAAAGACTAATTTACAATCAGGTAAAATCAACGTTTATTCACCATAACTTCCGGTCGCCATTATGAGACAAGTGACGATCTTATATAGTTTTTCCACTATATTGAAAAA
>NAOQ01000023.1:143137-187054 GCA_002751075.1 Ichthyophonus hoferi
ATATAAGATAGTATATAAGATAGTATATAAGATAGTATATAGCATAGTATATAGCATAGTATATAGCATAGTATATAGCATAGTATATAGCATAGTATATAAGATAGTATACAGTTTCACATGCACATGTGTCAACATTCTCTATACTATAACGTCTTGTATTAAACCGTCCCTCCTCTCAAGGCTGATATTCTAATGGGTTGATTGGTCAGGTCCTGGTAAGAAATCTACCTTCATACATCCTAAAGATCCCCCTAGCTTAAGGTGTGTCTTCCTAGACTATGATTATTACTCTATAACCCAATTACAATAACAATCACCCACTACATATATCTATTTTGATAAGCTCTCCCGAAAGGCGATATTTTTATTGTTTCTACAACATTTTACTTTGATTTATATAATACAAGGATGTATATTATTGGATAATATGTAAACTGTGAATGTGATAGGTACAGTTTAGGATGACAATTGCATAGATCTTAGATTCTGATCTTGTTATTGGTAGAGCGTATCACACTGTGATTGAGGTGATTGATGCATATTTAGAGTAATGAGCTAGACTTATACTGGAATTGTAACATATATATAGACTATGATAGTAAAGATGAAAATATATATCTGTAGAACTAGTAGTATCTGCCCAGTATAGCTCCGTATACAATATGGGTGCAAAATAGTTTTAAGATGGATGAATTAATTACTTAATACTGGCCTATTAGTAACATTTCTTTAGCTAATTAATTAATAAGCGGATTATTAATTAGTCTATATATAGTATACTGTAGTTGGAAAGTATAAAATGTCTCTGCCTGTGACAGGAGCATCCACTTATTTTAATGCAGTTATACTGAATAAAGTTTGCTTGCCTCTAGTTAGTTCTCTGCTTGCAATTGTGGCCATCAATAATGGTGTGAGATAATAATAATAACACAGTAAGATAATAATTACAACACAGTAAGATAATGATAATAACACAGTAAGATAATAATAATAACACAGTAAGATAATAATAATAACACAGTAAGATAATAATTAGAACACAGTAAGATAATAACTACAATACAGTGAAGCAATAACCGCAACATTAAAAAGAGAGAGACTGGCTCATATCAGTGATTAATTAGTCTGGTCTAATAAGGATATTGGATTGCATATGAGCTGACCAATTACTATTCTACAGTTTGCCTACAGCCAATAGTCGACGTGTAGCTATCAATTTGAATGAAAAATATGTATGTTCTTTTTCTCTTTCTCTCTCAGTATCTCATTCGTTCTAATTCTATTTTTTATTCTTACTCTCCTCTTCCTTATCATGCCATCACCCCTTTATTCATTCAGTTGTTTGGGAGGACTTGAAATAATATGAATAGAGTGTACCAATGCAAAGCGAGAGATGGGAATAAGATAAGAGGCGTGTAAAATACAGTAATGCTATTTTTAGGCACCAATGCAGTTACTAAATCATAATCCTAACGTATCATTGGGTGTGAGGCAGGGCACCCACAATAACCACCCACCAAAAGGACCTGAATTAGATAACAATATCGATAATCCATTGGATAGCATAGAGATGACTGACGTCAGGACCAATGGGATTGAGATAAATATATCAGACAAGTTGGTGGAATGTACGATATGTAAGAAATCAGTCCAGATTGAAGTATTAGACCAACATGAGAGTCACTGCTATGGGCCAGGTTAGCTTATGTGTTGTATATGTAAATAGTTGTAAGGGTATGTATGTATGTACATAGGTATGTATATATGTATGTATGTATGTATAGATGTATGTATATCTATGTATATCTATGTATAGATGCATGTATATATATATATATATATGTGTGTGTGTGTGTATAGATGTATGTATGTATATGTATGTATATAGGTTGATTTAAGCCTGTCACTGTCTATAAACGTACTATATTTCCCAACTGAAAGACACTCTGAGGGGGGAATTAGTGATTGAACGAGAGGCTTATAGGAGAGGTGTCACGTGTATCAGACTCAATAGAATACAATAGTGGCTGATAGGGTGAATACTACAGGTAGAGAGAAAAATATGATACTATGTATGCCTAAAAAGGCTATTTAGTTACATAGGGATGATATGTGATTGGTTCTAGTTATTAATTAATGACTGACCGATTTATCACTATGGAATCTAATATCTAGAGTCTTGATTATAGTGTTTATATGTTTATATATACATAATAAAGATAGCACTGCCCTATACTCTAACGTGATAATTTACAAATCATATTATTTCTATTTCGTGGCCTTCCTTTGTTAATCTACATTCTCTGGTATACCTACCTATAACCTATAATTATTGTTTCCTACCTATTGTAGTTATTGAGTCAGATGAGGATATTATAGAAACACCCTTGACGATCCGGCCCCCGGTTTATTCTGTATGTTTGTATTGCTTTCATTACAAACCATACAGTTCATTTTTTTTTTTTTTTTTTTTTGGTTTGCATATAGGTTTGTTTTTTCTTCCAATGCTTATATCTTGTAAAGTACGAAGTATAATGCTATATAATTACAATGCTTTAGTATAACACTATAATGTTATTATGTTATAATACTATATCTCGCCAATATTGTGATACAGTCATGCAATAATATGATAATAATCGCATACTATAATACTATAGCAATATAATAATAAGATATTATAACACTAATAGCCAATACAATATTATATTTAGGAACCCAAGACTCTTATTCATGCGACGCGCAACTTAAAGGTAAACTGTGCTTCCATTTCATTATTTAGTGCTTTTAATCACAGTCTTTCATTGGTGCATTTTCCTAATAGTTGATAATATTATTCACACGCATATATATGTATCACTCTATTGGTTAGGATCACCCTCTTGTCTTTTATGTAGATAGCTATTATTACATACTAAATTAGTATACACCTATACATAACTATAATAATAATATATGAAACTATATATACATACACATACATATGTCTATGTATTATAAAAATACAGATGGAGAAAACGCAAGAACCTTCTAGGTCTCGTCTAACATCTGAACAAAAGCCTAGACAGTTATGGTTAGTTTTCCTACTTATCTATTGGTTCCTTTCTCTATTATTGGTATATGCATTTAGATAACGGGTAAAGAATAATAAAACTAAAGTCATGTGTTGTAATAGTCATGATGTATGGTAGGTGTAAGTTAATGAGCTGCAATAAAACGGAAAGGGTACAAAGGAAGTTAGAATATATACAGTAGTAGCACTATAGTAGTAATATAATATGAAATATTAGCCATATAATAGTTAATAATAGTAGTGTGGTATATAATATTAAATAACATTGAAGGAAGACAAATATTGCATTCGCGATTGGCAATATTTTCAATTTACTTAAATGTTTTTGCGCGCACATATATATGTGTATACACACCAATCCCATAATTTTTTTCTCTTTCTCCTATATATACCTTAAACATGCACATATACTATATACACACAGGAATACACAACAACCATACCATAATGCCCTACTTAACCCAGGTCCCAGGAGTGTTTCCCATCAGCCCTGTGATAATAACTACCAGCCCTGTAATGATACCTACTTTGACCAACAGGTAAAGGACTGTATATGGGTAATACTATATTGTTCTATTATATTGCATTTTATTATATCATATTATAGAACATTATAGTGTATTATATTGTAGCAGGTTATATTATAGTATATTATATGTTATGTTATGTTATGGTATATGATAGTGTATTATCATATATTATATTATATTGTAATGTTTGCGATGGGGGGCATAGTATGAGGTGCATAATATATATACATGTACTTGTGTTACTATATTTTACATGTATATTGTATGTGTGTTTTTGTGGTGATGAGTGAGCTAAAGCAATGGTTAACATAGATGTTTGTATGCGTATATTTATGCATGCATGCATGTATGTATGTTTGTATGTATATATGCATCTATGTATGTATATATATGTGTATATATGGCTGTATATATGTACGTATGTACGTATGTATGTGTTGGCATCCTATTATCAACCCTCTCAATTACGATTACTAATTCTTTTTATGCCTGCCTATATACAATAAAGATATGTGTATTTATACATATATGCATAATATAAAGGAGAAGCCAAAGCGTAATATTCATCTCTGTAGTTAATATCCTTATATCAAAAAAAGTTAGGCATTTCGTGTGATTGTATTAGTGTCAATGAAAGTACTTTGAACAGGGACATTGTACTATTTATTAATAGTCAGTATTATATATATTAGTCTATGTTTGCATATATACACCTTTCATATCTATTACATTTATCCTTATGTACACATACCGGTATAATTAGGTGGGTATACTATATGTGTAACAATGTGTAGCAAACAGAAGAATGAGATAGATAGTCGATCTGTCAAGGATGACTATTATTATTACTTGAGCTGTAGATTGTGGGTATCTTTTCTACCAAGCCATCCAGTTGGATACTAAATACAGATTGGAGGGTGGGATGTCGCAGGTATTAAGTCCCCCTAAGAATTTCAGACCTGCTTCGGCTGACAAGAATAGTTTGATTGACTTTAAGGGTCAATTTGCTAACAACGCCTCTCTCTCGACCCAGGCACTTTGTAATTAACATCTACTATGAATACATACTGGTATAGTGATATAGTAGTATAATAATATAGGAATATAGTAGTATAGTAGTATTATAGTATAGTAGTATAGTAATGTAGGAATATAGTAGTATAGTGGTGTAGTGGTATATGCATTCATATTTATCTTTCTTCTGTTCATATATAATAATACATTAATAGTTGTATAGATTATAGTACTTACTCTTATACTAAACCGGTCTATTAAGCTATAAAGATACAAAGGTAACGTAACCTACACAGAGAAAGTTTACAGGTACAACCTAATACATAACTCAAACATGTTTTTCTCATTTATTTTTATTAGGATACCTATCAGAGCCATATAGGTTATCTATAAATTATATAATATGTTTGTGTTTATCTCCACATATTAATTGGTCACTAATTGTAAAGCACTGGCCTTGTATTCTTGGCCACTCTTGATCGTCTATAAATATCTACAATTGTTGATATTATCGATATTACATTATATTTTAACTGGTTCGCTTTGTCATCAACATAACTAGTGACGCTATTCTATTGGTCACCGTCTTTCATCCCCATTGGTGTTTTAAAATTTTAAGATTACCTGACTTAAAATTGTATGTTTTAAGTTTTTCTATTTTTGTATGCTGATTATAGTGTTGAATATCTTATTTATTTGGACATTCTTTTTTGTTGTAATTACTATTGAGATTGATATGATTTGTGATATAGTTTACATGGATATATGCACGTGTGTTAATTCTAGACTCTATTCACAGCACAGAGAAGTCAGCGTGTACGTAAGAAAACCACAAAAAAAATCTACAGGAAGAAATACAGTAAAAAACGATGAAGGATTTTGTGAGTGTAGTGTGATGATTGGTGGGGAGGGGATGGGGCATGGTGATATGATTGGTTGGCTCATAGAGTATATATAAAAAGCAAAAACAAATATTTAATATTAATTTGTAAATATTATTTTGAGTAAGAGGAGAAAAGTCTACGTAACTTGTATATGTGTATATGCATGTATGTAATAGAAAAAATATAAGTATGCCTGTGCCGAACCGAATGGCCTTTTAAAAAACAGGAGAGTAGGTCAGAGAGATAAAGAGAGATAATGTTGACGTGGAAGAGACGTATATAGAATAATGTGATGATGGGAGTGGGATTCAAAGGGTTCGGGCTCTGATAATTAGTTTTTACCTATGGATGATACTATTTGTATTCTATTCTAGTATACTATATTATGTTTTGGTATACTATATTCTGTTCTACTATACTATATTCTGTTTTTAATATATTATATTCTGTTTTGGTATACTATAATCTGTTCTAATATACTATATTCTGTTCTACTATACTATATTCTGTTCTAATATACTATATTCTGTTCTACTATACTATAATCTGTTCTAATATACTATATTCTGTTCTAGTATACTATATTCTGTTCTAATATACTATATTCTGTTATTCTGTTCTGGTGTCTTATAATCTGTTCTAATACACTATATTCTGTTTCACTATACTATATTCTGTTCTACTATACTATATTTTGTTCTAGTATACTATATTCTGTTCCGGTATACTATATTCTGCTCTAATACACTATATTCTGTTCTACTAGATTCTGTTCCACTATACTATATTCTGTTCTATTATATTATATTCTGTTCTGGTATACTATAATCTTTTCTAATATACTATATTCTGTTCTGGTATACTATAATCTGTTCTAATATACTATATTATGTTCTGGTATACTATATTCTGTTCTACTATACTATATTCTGCTCTGGTATACTATAATATATTCTACTGTACTATAATATATTTTACTATACAAGATGTCATTTAGCTCAACCTTTATGTTAAGTGCATTGTATACATACCATATACTTTATCCCTACCAACATTACATATATATCTTGATATATTTACCTCAAATAGCCATATTTCTATTTCTTTTGTCAGTTTTCTTTTAACATAGGTTGTTCTCCATTCTTCTCATATTTATTCTAACACTTACCTCTCTTACTTCTACCACAGACATACATCCACTGATTAATACGCCTGTCTCTATGCCCCCCTTTCCTTCAGCTAATATATCTATAGTCTACCTTTCAAAATGGTCTGAGGGCACTTTGGATGGTATTCTGATCACCCCTACATAGCATTTATGTAGAAACCGTAGTAATACATCGATTAGATTATAGTATGGTGTAGCTGTCACAAAGAATAAACCATAAATATATGTAGATGTCAATAAGGTTTTTTCTGATGACTATGAAATGCTAATTAAAGTCATTTAAGTACCTACATATGAATGATAACACACCAATTAAAATGGACCTTTCCCCCTTCTATCAAGAATTGGTATAATATTGTTGCTTGTTTATGTATATATGTATGCATATAGGTAAGCATGTATGTTTGTATGTATACATATAGATTAAATTATAATGGCGTGTGTAAGTTGAATACAGATTCTGCAGTATTTTGTTTCTTCTGTTTTATTTCCATTCATTCCTATATTTTAGTATAATGCTAATAGTCCCACCATTACTAAGCTTCGATACGATGTGTAACCTTTATACTCATGATGGTAATGTAAGTATCTATAACTGTTAACCCCTACTACTATTGTTATTACTATTGGTCACTAAACCTTCCTCATAAGCAATATTTTCACATACATAGTCTGAGTTACATGTTGTATTCAGTCTTAATATCATGACATATGTCGTTTCCGACAATCCTATGACATTACTTTACAACAGCGGTTGCATGGGACCGATTGATTAAATAATCACTGTAGATCTGTTTTTATACTTTATTATT
The DNA here is from genome assembly GCA_002751075.1 of Ichthyophonus hoferi. Lineage (NCBI taxonomy): Eukaryota > Ichthyosporea > Ichthyophonida > Ichthyophonidae > Ichthyophonus > Ichthyophonus hoferi. Next base: position 150,622 of record NAOQ01000023.1, read on the forward strand.
AATATTTTAAGTATAAAATTAAAATGATGAGCCTTTTCTTCTCGTAAGCCTATGTCAACTTATTGCTATTAATGTATTTTATTTTTGGCATCAAATATCTCATGAAAATGTAGGTTTATACCAGCATCATCATGATATTTACGCTATATATTATACCAATATGAATAGTGATAAATTCTACAAATTATTAAAATTGAAATCAACCTACTATATCGACAGACACCAACCAAGGCCATTATATCTTGTTGCTTTCAACCTGTGTAGTAATTATCTCACTCATGTTCAGCGTAGTAGCCGCCTCTTGCAAGCGGAGAACTTGGGATGAAAACTGTATAGCCTTTATTCTGCATCACTATAGAATCAACAGTTCCTAATTTGACTCAGACGGAACCTTTTCATATTTTCTAAATATAACACTATATATAAAATATTTCATAAGCAGCATTAATTAATTAGGTAACTGTAATTACAGTTACTTTCCCCATGTAGTATATATAGGTATATTTGACATCTCCTATGTATAAACAACATTTACATTATATAATGCTTTAAAATTAAGCAGTTTGGCTTTCGACTTCCCGAGTATAATGGTCAATATAGTATTGAGTCTGCAAATTAGTTTAGTAGAATAGAGCTAATAGTCTAAAAACACCCTCAATATTTAATATAGATATAAATAGCGCGATACTAAGCTCTACATCCATCATATTTTAAGTAAAAAGATATTGTACCGGGAGAGGTAGCTATTAATGTATGTGATATATTGAAATTGTTAGAGTAAGCATGAAACGTCTAGATAGTACGATAGAAAAAGGTGAATTGTAGTCGAGTGACATTGACGGAACTGGCTGTTATTAGTACACAAACAGACGCATACATTGTAAAAGCCATCCTAAATCTATACAGTAAATCACCTTGTCCGTCTTCGCTTAGGCATCATCAAAAAAAATATAACCGGCTAAGGGTGAAAACATAATTTTGAAATGGAGGAGGCGATTATTAGCTCGTCAAGATTAAAAACAAAAAGTCCCCGCCCATAGATTTCTGACATGTGAAGTTTTCTATATATAAAAAGGGTTTTGTTTTTGCATCCGCAACCTGAAAAACTTAAGTAAGACTACTTTAAAATAAAAAAACAGTAGCTAGTATAGATACATAATAGCCTCCAGAATGTAATATTTATTTCAGTTGATAGATTCCTTGTGGTGTAGTGTACTTTGTTTGGGCGCAAGAAATAATAGTGCAACTATTGTTACAATCATGCTATTTTTAAATTATAAAATGGCGAAATATGATGGGTGTATCTAGTCAAAAAAATGTTGTTTTGTTAACACAAATGAATAAACGATCTTATTGGCTTAATGCACAACAGGTACAACGAAAAATCACGAAAGTTGCTGTATTAAAACTTGGCTCTAATATCTTTCGATGAGTTGGTGTTTGTTTGTTAGTGACTCTATAAGCTAACTTCCATTTCATTCCCGGTCCTGTTTTTCTTTCTTTTTCCCAATTTATTGATTAAATTAAATTGCATAGACGGGTATAGCTTTCTTTATAGCAAGGATTTTTATACAAGATATTTTGATTAAGCACTCAAACTTATTGCGTGCAGCCTGAATAAGAAATTGAAATATCAGGGGGATAACTCTCTATGGATCCCCCATTTATTTAAGATCTTTCGGATGATTGGCTCTTATTTATTAACCAATGATTCTGTATGTCTTCCAATATAAAATATAAAGAGATATTCCATCACCTCAGTACCGATTTCTAGATAACTTCTAAACAAACTTTGTTATATTCATAATACTAGTATAGCCTACTGATTTTGGATTTTTGTACTAGGAATAACGCTTTCTCCGTTAATATATGATAGAATTATATACATTGAAAAATGACAAACTGGACGGTTTTAGAAGCATTAGCTAGTCGTACTCGATGGCTAAAACGCCAAGTAATCAGGCGGGTGTCATCAACAAGACCAGATAAGGATCAGGAGGCACAAAGGAGGCACTCTTCCATTAATTCAGAAAAACAAAGTCAATTTTCAATGTATAGAAGGAGAACATGGGAATTTTTTGACGATACCTTGAGTTCTAGGCCTGCCTTTATATGGTACATATTTATGATGATTTTGGTAATTACCTCTGTCGTTATGATGATAGTTCAATCGGTGGAAAGTGTTGTACAAGCTCCCGGTGCGAGAGACATATTTTTCTGGTGCGAAACCGGGGTTATTGCATTTTTCACCTTTGAATTCCTAATTCGATTTATTACATGCCCCAATTATTTTCAGTATTTCACAGGTTTTATGAACTACGTTGATGCGCTTAGTATTGTTCCGTATTATGCGATGCTACCATCAGAGCTGGATAAAAGCACTAACGAGTCCTCGGCGGTTACAGCCTTAAAAGTGAGAAACCCAAGTCTAATATATTATAGTGTCATGCGATATATTCTTCATATCCTTCTAGAATATACATATACGTGCTGAAAAGAAAATTAAATACTAGTCCAGAGTTTGAAAAAAGAAAGCAAAAGACCAAATTGCCCGAGTTGAATTGCATGTAAGTATTATGCGACGTTATATATGCAATAATAATAAAACAATAGCAATAAATAAGATAAGGTACATAAAGAGATAAAATCAAACACTCCGTTTTTATTACTTTTCAGGTACTGAGGATCCTACGTCTCTTAAGGATTATCCGTATTCTAAAAGTCGGGCGAGGTAATAAGATGACGTCAATCTTTATTAAGGCTTTGCAAAAAGCAAGAAGCGGTATTGGCTTCCTTGTTTTTCTTGTCCTTATGGTGATGTGCATTTCTGGTACATGTATCTTCTATGCAGAGACGTGGGATTGCAAACTGGTTGGCACTGAATGGATTTATACGGTAAGGCCTTTTCTACAAGATGCTAATACTCTCATGTTATTATCTATTGATACTACTATACCCATATACATAATATCACACAGTATACAATGGCACATTTACATAAGACTTGGTATAGTTTATAGTAGATTTTTCCCAAAGCATGTTAAAATATGCACATATACTTGTAGAGCTTTTTAAAAGCTTCAAATAAAATGTATTTAACTCGTTTGGCTTATACCTTTATACATTTAGCTAGTCACACATGTTTAAGCCTATTTATATATCTAAAGATTGGGCAGAAGTGCATACACTAGGAACGATGTAACGTATACAATAAAATGAGATAGACAACACCTTGAGTAGTATGGATTTTAGATCAGTTTATTGATCGTTTATAGTGCATAGACTATAGTAATGTAATTTTATACGTGCAAGGATCCCTATAATAACTTGATCTGTAGTTTCATTGAAAAAAATCATACTGAACCTACATTAGTTGTTTCAGATGTTTTTTTGTTATGTATACATCCGTGTATGCTGACCTCTTTAAAAGTATAAACGAGTTGGCTAAGCTGATTTGGTAGTCTTGCGCATTATATACACTATTGGGTAATCTAATAAATAATCATTGTGCGTGTCTTTCTAATGGTAAAATAACGTATATTTTTCAATCAGACTGGACCTGACAGTGGTATACCAACCCCCTTCTCTGATATTCCAAGCTCCATGTGGTGGTGTGTAGTTACACTTACCACGGTTGGTTATGGCGACATGTTCCCAGTAACTGTTCAAGGTCGATGTGTTGCTATAATTACTATGATTATATCTCTTATTTTCTTGGCCTATCCAATCACACTGCTTGGTTCCGCATTTTCTGAAACAGCAGCAGAATTCGCTGAGGAAGCAACGAGGCAAGCACAGGATAATACAGTTATGTCTGTAAGGAGTAGTTCTCATGTTGTAACTGGTGACCAGTCAGTTCCCAACTCGGACTATCCTGATGAAATTATACAGGCCAGACTTCAATCCTTGCCCACCACCATCAGTTCCGAAAGACTAAGATGTGATTTCAACAAGATTGTAGATGAAATGCCAGGTCCAGATACCTTGAGTGTTTCTAACGCAGATATGATAAGACCCAACGAAGAGATTTATAGAGTATTTTATCAACAGCTAAAGCAGAAGATATTAGTAAGTGAAAGACAATTGGCAGCTCTAAAAGAAGTAGAGGAGGCATATAAGAGACTGGTAGATCAGGGTTGTGATACGCAGTAGTAGTATGTATACATTATATCAATTAATATTAGATGATAGTATAGGCAAGGTTTCGTGAAACACTGTCTTGAATCCCTCCTTCCAATAGATAGTCACCATTGGTGCTACAAGGTTGATAATTCAATTAATTCATAGAAATCACTCGCGCTAAAAGCACACAACCAATCAGATACCATATAAATATTGATAAATTAGTAATTGGTCGATTTGAATTCACTAGAACAGATGATGTTTGTCTTTGTAGCACTCGAGAGCCAATTAATTATTTAAACATAGGCTCATCAGCCAGTTTCCACTAATTGAAACGAATTTATTCAAAACTAATTTTTAACCGAAATAAGCATAAATACAAGATTTCATATAAGAGTAAAGAGAACGGTTAAGTCAAGCATACAACTGCTCAACCATATAAAATTTTTTTAATACCAGTTGTAAAGAGTCATATTTTGGAATTTAATGTATATTTATAGGTACTCATTATTTCAATAGTTTCTAAATAAGGTGAAGTACTTATCCAGATCCTTTACTAGTGGGCCAACTAGTCAAGCCTGAGGTTGCTTATTCTAATATTAACGATTCCGTAACCGTTTATCCGCAATTTTATTTGGATCTTAGTTTCCATATATAAAACACAATATTTGGTAAGAAGTTAAAGGCTTCTATACCTCTTGATTTACAATTATCGAAAGCTTTAGCTTGTAGATCATCAGACCATAATCCTGAAATAGAACGAAGTATCACTAACTTTAGTTCTAAATCTAAGAGTACTCTAGGCACCGGTAGAATTATTAACCTTTTTTATATTAGGAGGCTATATATTGTGTTTGTGTTTGTCACACATCGCCCAGAGTAAACAATACTGTTGTCCTGTGAGTAATATTTTAATATCCCAAAGTTGTATATAAATCAGGCATTAATGGTTAGTGCTGATTTCTGGATCCTGGATCAGCAAGATACAAATGCTACAAGTGGACCTAGATATTATCTCTTGGCATTAATTGTACAGGATAATAAGAAACATGATCAAATAATATAAAAATAGGAATTAACACCAAGGAAAAAATACTACATAAATGCTGTTGGTGCCAAACCAATTGGATCCATATTGGATCGAAACATTCCTTAAATTGAAAGGACCAGTCAAATCAATCCACTGACTTTAGTGAGCCGTTATCTATCATAAGCCTACAAAAAAATACTATACCCCAATAATAACACTTTTTCTATCACGCATTGTGGCTTGCCCTTTAATCTAACCACTAAACTGACTTAGAGTTTTACCAGCATTGCAAAGTGCTCCTGAGTTGTTATAGCATTACTAATACTGCTAATATATCTTAGTTAAAGCCAATTTAAATATTAAGTAAACCTATGTAATTATTATTATTAACATTATTGTATATATTAAATATAATAGATTATAGAACACATCTATATAGGCGCTTTGACTTGACAATCTAAAGAAATGTACATCTCTAGGCTACGGATTACACATCCATTAAATAATCTAAATATGATCAAATAACTCAATTGTTGAAATGTGATCTCTTGATGACTAGTCCAATTATAATTGGTTTTATTAAAAATCTCTGTCATTAGCCAATAACACTGTTGTTCTAAATATCACATTCGAAATCTCGGCTCCTCAATCTGGTGTTATCTACTGATCTCGTGTTATGTATTCTACTCTACTGCCTATTAATTCACTTTAGTTTGAAATGGTTTTTATCTTGATGTACATGGGTGACTAAATGGTTATTATTCCTTGTATCTCTGTCAGTAGCTCGCTTGAAAAAAAAAAATCTCTACAATCTTTCTATCAAATATATCTAATAAATGGACTAATATTTTTATGTTTGCATTGTATACTACATAAATTTATTGTACTTGCAGACTTTGTTGAGAGAACCACCTCTAGACTGATAATTATAAATACACAAAAAATTGCAAATTTAAAACAACCACGGATTTTATAAATAAATAGTGAATTACATAAGCGTAAAATTACTTATCTCGTTACTCCGAGCAATTGAAGAGTAGGAACAGAATTAAACATGTATAGCAAGGAAATTTCAGCTAAGACATTGAGGAGCGATAAGAGTTTGGTTTACAGAAAATATTTTAGATGATGAAATATTTAGTTGAAGAGTGGGAGTTTAGATGTTGATAACTAGCAGTTTTCCTGATGACTATTTATGCGCATTATTTAACCTATTTTTAACCGACGCATGTGAAAATACTTTTAAACTAACGCTAATAAATTAGCCTATATAATTTGCTAATACTTTACAATATATAGAAATACAAATAAATATTCATGTTTTATTTTGTATAATCAACTACACATGCATTATAATAAGCATTTTTATACTAACCATATTAAATCATTTGCATTAATTGGTCACTTTACAATTAATAGATTATGAAGAAAGTATTATAGTATAGTTTCAATATTTAGACATTAATCTTCAGATTAGTTTTACGATATTCTAATCGGGAATAGATTTATATCGTTTTGCTATATAAGCATAATCATAATTAGAATATGATTGAAGTGTCTATATAACATGTATGTCATCACATATAATCGTTATTAACTATATACATATTCATTTCTTACCTGTACTGAAATTTCCACATATAGCAAGTCTTATCAAAGTATGAGCAGCTTTGTAATTTGACACATATATACATCTAATAATAGACTTCTGTATTGTCATAATATACAGATATCTTATATCTTATACGTGGTTCATAATGACTTGTGGAGCCACCAGTCTCTTTTTATTGCATAGGTTATAGGAGGAGTATTAGAAAAAGTGGGTATATAAAAAAGTTGATGTTGGAGGTATTTAAACGTTTAGCCCAGATTTTACCTATTAAGTGATGCAGTTTTCATTGGGACTTAAAAAACGTATTAGGTGTTCACCTTGCTCTAAATAGAAAAGAATAACAAATATTAGAACATTATTAAGTTCTCAAAGATTAGAATACAACATAGACCTGTAGGATAAAAATTGTTAAAGGATAGTTTGTCTAGTATGTTATTTTAAATCAAGTCTATTGGGATCAAAATGAAGACTATCTGTTGTGATTAGAGTGGGTTGAGCTACACTTCCTTTTGATGAAAATTATCGTATATTTCATATACAAAAAGCTTTCCTACATAAGCAATCAGAGGGGGCCAAGAAATTCAGAAACCAATATTTTGGGTTGAGTAAAATGATACAATTTCCTGTATATTCGCTCTGTAGTATGTCTCATATTCTAGTATGTTTCTTCATTCTCCAAGATACAATCATAAGTAGAGTTGCAGGAATCCAATGACAAAGAAGGCAAAAATACGTAATAGCCTGTGACGTACATACAAATATTGTAGTAATAATTTGTAAATGAGGTAATATTGTATATTACCAGGGTTACTATGAACTATTATGTACCAGGATATATATATTTATGGCACCCAACAGTAATGATTGTCCTAGTAAAACAGTAGGATAAATAAAGCATATTAAAGTATGAAAATAAGCAAACAAATAAGTGAAACATAATATGGGAAAATACATATTGACTAGAAACCAGTGTTGTATAGGATTTAAAGTTTAAACAATAAACTTATACGCCCTACTGTCTACCTAACCCAAAGTTAAAATTATGTGCCCCCCGTGTCGTTAAGATTTGCATCTAGGATAGATAAAAATATAAGTATGTTTTCTGAACTGAAAGGAAATGTATTCCTGAGCAACTGTGGTAGTGGCAACTGAAGAGCACTTTTACATTTTATATTTTATATATTATATTTTAATATTTTTAGGTTTTTTAGCAGTATCGATTGGGTTCTGTTTTATAAATGGCAATATTTATTTATTACCATCAGTTAACCAGAAAATTTAATTTGCTCCCTTCACAATTGCACCAATAAATTCTAACCAATACAAAATAAGATCTATTAGAAAATCACTAACAGTTACTTGAAATCGGCAATTCTATTCGTTTAACTACTGATCGAACTATGCAAGCGATTGTGAAAAATTGACCGCCGCAATTCATAACCGCTATTGTTTTATTTTTTTATTACGGATTGTAGTGTTTTGTTTAGGTTATGTTTTGATTCAATCCATCTGGTGTATCTAGTTTCAGACTTCAATCATCTTAATCGTAGTCCCACTTGCTCCAGTGCAAACGACTCTAATATTTAATTCTTAAGCAAGTTTAAATAAATAGGTACTTATATATATATATATTTTTTCCGTGCAGTCATGTTGGTTCGGGCTAACGGAAATGCTCATCATTGGTTTTCGTTCCCCCTTGGCTCACAGGCCAATTCGCATCTTTTTGGAGGTTTAAACCATTTTTAGTCATATATGTGTGTTATGGTCAACAGCTTACACCGAAGGTCTACTATTGAGGATCTACCAACACAAGCACCCACTCATAATAACATAATAACACAATAACACAATACACTGCACTGGTTTCTTTTGATAAGCACATGTTGCTGTTCTTTACCTGATACTCTCTTCCATCTCATTTTAATTTTAATTTTTGTATCTTGCATCCATGCAATGAAGACCGAAAGTGTTTGTCGTATATTTGGTGCTGTCACTTCTACCTAATTATGTTGCTACGTTTATTTCTTTTGGCATATATTTCGTTGCACTTTATATGAGCCTTACTGTGCAACTGGGTTATTGTAGGTCAAATACACAAATACAAATATGGATGCCCCTGCAACTGAACAGGAGTTCAGCGTTGACCTTGTCATTGATAGACTATTGGAAGGTAAGGTTTCTTGTTATAGCCGGTTTATTGTTCACCTCACCCGATAGCTTTGAACACGATAAAAATCTCATGCGGTTCTGCACTGATAAATATGAGATATTCATCTACATTTTATTTACGTGTTCCTGTATTTTTACCATCTTATTGCATGTTTTTTGTCAATATTGCCAGTTACAGTACCATTATGCATAGACTACTTTTTTCTATTTCTTATTACCATACCCTTGTGTTTTCTAAATACCTATCTATCTACCTACAATTCATCCACCCATCTAGATAATTATATTGTAATATTACCCTTCAACGGTTGTCATGAACATGAACATATAAGGTAACACGGTGTAATATATTATTATGTAGTGAGGGGTTGCAGACCTGGAAAGCAGGTACAATTAGAAGAATGGGAAATCAAACAGCTCTGTGTTAGATCTCGAGAGGTCTTTCTCAGTCAACCCATGTTGTTGGAGCTCGAAGCACCACTTAAGGTTTGTGGTAAGTAACAACTACGTACAAGTACGTACATGTTATGCTATGATATGTGGTTATGTTTATGTTATGTTTGTAAATGTAACTACACTCTTCAGAAGAGTGATGGGAACATTTTGCTGTTGTTCTGATTACATTTCAAATATATATATATAATTAGCCAATATCCTGTTTCTTTTTCTATCTATACCATTTTCCCATTTATTGCTACCAAAGTATAAATGATATTTAAAATCCTAGTGTTGTTTATATTATTATTATGGCCAAATGCCAATAAAAATCGATTGTCTTTGTATAAACATATACGAGCAAATTATATCTCGAACAGATATATAACTTATCAATGCCCCATTCTCTTTTTCTATTTAAGCTACCCTTTTTTTTTCCATTTCTAAATATAAATTATATTTAAAATCCTGGTTGGTTATAGAATCTATTTCAATATTTTCATGCAGAGACCTGTATGGTTATTAACCCCGCCTTTCTATCTAGGTGATATTCATGGTCAGTACTACGATCTTCTAAGGTTATTTGAATATGGTGGCTTTCCTCCCGATTCCAATTACCTTTTCCTGGGGGACTATGTTGATCGGTATATATACGCATATCTCTTTCTTTGTTCTATATCCAAGTATATATATATAAAATAGGTATATTCTATCAGATTATCAACATATAAGTGTATAGTTTTTAAATGATAAGCATGATTAGATTGTTACGCGTGTGAAAAACTGTCAGTACCAATAAAGGCTAAGACGAATGAACAGAGAGAAATACTTTTAATTTTAATAAATAAAAGATGGCACTCCATTGGTTAATATATCATGGATAGGCTGATTGATACTTAGATAGTATACAATAAATGGCTCATGTGCTATATATTGTTAGATAGCGTTTATTGTATGCAAGGAAATAAAGCCATAACATGTATATAGACAATACTGTATAGACCCAATAGAGGGACAATAACACTAGTAAACAATAGCGTACATACACATAAATGTAGCACCATGTACCCACTGAGACCATACCTACACCCTCTTTCTTATGATCTCTCACCCTATCTCACAACATATGCTATACGCCTACAGTGGTAAACAATCTCTAGAGACTATCTGTCTCCTCCTTGCCTACAAGATTAAATACCCTGAGAACTTTTTCCTCCTTCGTGGCAATCATGAGTGTGCTAGTATTAACCGTATCTATGGCTTCTATGATGAATGTAAGTTTTAGTACGTATATGTATATTTGCATGTATAGTATGATAGTTTGTATTCATGTATACCAGATAAGGTGTATACTTTTATATTATTATACTATTCATTATACGACAATAGTTTATATACATGCAAGAAAGTGCTTGGAGATAACACTACACGAGTAAGTGATATATTTTTCATTGCAAATGCTACATGTATATGCATGGATATACGTGTCGCTATAATTATAAGTATTAGATTACATTTTTATGCAGAGAATAGGTAATACAGCTTGTAAAGAACGAGTAATTTAGACAGCGGGGAATGCGTACGTGTATATTTAGGGATAGATGATAGTATAGTATAGTATATATATCTATAAAATTAGATAATTGTATGATACTTCATTGTGTCTTTTTTGATGTGTTTTTAGGGTCAAATATAGGGAGTATTTGACTTTAAAGATAAGGTATAGGCGGACTATCTCGAAAGAAGTTGAATTTATATCACCCCCATACTAGTGTTTAACTAGAATTACATATATATTTATATACCATCATACATACTATCCCACATGTGATTCACCTGCATGCTTACTACCTTACCGTACTACCTACCATACACAACATACACACCCACAGGCAAGAGGAGATACAGCATTAAGCTGTGGAAAACCTTTACCGACTGTTTTAACACCCTCCCTGTGGCTGCCATTATTGATGAAAAGATTTTCTGCTGTCATGGTGGTCTCTCACCTGACCTGCAGGGAATGGATCAAGTTAGAAGGGTCATCCGGCCCACTGATGTGCCCGATACGGGTGCGTGATATAATTTTCTTTTATACCAGCTTATTCAATGGGGTGAATTGGTTAGTGTATGATTTTTTTGTAGACCTATGTATATATATGTTTAAGATGGATATAGTAGGCAAAGAGGTCTTACTAGAATATTGTATTAGACGTATATGTGTAAGATATAACAATGATGTAATTAGTGGCCTAACGAGTGTTAAGGCATTGGTAGATGTGTTGTGGTTGTGTTTTTAGGTATGGGCTCATGTTTTTTTAAAGGCAATTATGGTCTTAGTAAATAATAGCCGTCATATCTGTATGTGTACTTCGATAGATTCACTTACAATAAGTAAACACAGGGATTATTGATATTATTGACCAGTGTTCGGTTCATAGTCTCAGGCTTGCTAATCAGTTAAGCATATACGCCCTTACACAGTGTGTGTATAGATATATCTACATGTCCACGTCCTCTGATCTCATGCCTGTTGATGGGCCTTATGTCATGCCCCTGAATAGCCAGATAATTCACTATATATAGCTATAGATAGGATACAGACCAGTGCCAGCTACCAATAGAATAATGGCATGGCAAGAGGGGCAATGTATAGGTTGTTTACGTCTAGTTATGTCGATATTATATTATATTACATTATATCATATCATAAACTTCTTGATATCCTAATCCCATACCTTACCACATTACCCTATGTGTCTTTCACTACATGCTATATACCTATTCACGTACATAAACACACCTATCTACATGTGCACCTACCCAACTACATACCCACATACTATCATATATACACTTGTATACTCATAGGTCTGTTGTGCGACCTCATGTGGAGTGACCCCGACAAGGATACACAGGGATGGGGTGACAATGATAGAGGAGTGTCTTTCACTTTTGGCTCCGATGTGGTACAGAAATTCCTTGACAAGCATGATTTGGACTTGATTTGCAGAGCTCACCAGGTATATGATTGGTTGATCTTGAGGGATAAAATACCTAGTACCTCATAATTTCATATTTAAATTACTATCCTCCTTTCTACTTGGTTTTTTAGTATACTAAATAATGGTTAAAATTCTATTTTTGTGCACCAGTAGGGCTCGATTGATTTTATGACTTTAGTAGTTTACTCTTTGTTTATTACTAGAATAGGTTGTTGTATGAATTATTATAGGATTATTATATTATATTCATTCAGGTTGATATACAGTGAGGTGTTAAAATATCTAGTATTACATACACCAAGGCAACCATAGAACAAGAATGATGTGATTAGTTTAACCCTATTAATCTATCCCTCTTGAATATCACTCACTGGGTATTATACATGGTGTAGGTAGTGGAAGATGGCTATGAGTTCTTTGCCAAGCGTCAACTAGTGACCCTTTTCTCTGCACCTAACTATTGTGGAGAGTTTGACAATGCTGGTGCCATGATGACTGTGGACGAGAGTCTGATGTGTTCATTCCAAGTATGTAGTATTAATATTAGTATGAGTATTAGTAGTTTGTTGCCTGCATACTCCCTTCAGCCATGCATAGGCTCAGGCATTTGAGTATTTACATATGAATGATGGAGTGGTTGTTCACACGTACACATACATGTATATATGTCCTGCACGTGCACCCAAACATACTAGTTTGCTTGAATTACAAATAGCCACACGCAGACCATCTGATTGCCATGATATGTTTGTATAATGATATCCTATGCTATGCTATACTCGTTTACACCCCACTTATCTCTTCTTTCCATTCTACTAACAAAACATTAGTGGTATGGCGTTATCATCAGATATTTAGCACACAATCAAACCAAGCCCCTTCTGTTTCTCCATTAGTAAGTACAGTATTTTTAATCAATCTCTAATTCTCCCTCTCCATCCCTATTTAGATATTAAAGCCAGCCGAGAAAAAAAGTAAATACAATGTGGGTGGCATGAATGCAGCGCAAAATGCCACGCCTCCACGCGGTAATTTGACCAGTCAGGGCGGTCCAAACTCCCTTTAGGCATCTAAAAAAAGGGAATATGATTTGAGAAGGTCCAAAGTAGCATGGCCAATCACTCGCAAGCCTGACCCATGTGATAGTTGGATAGTATGTACGGTTTCTACATAAATCACCCAGTGCTGCCTTCATCATCTCATTACCTGACCATCTAGACACTGTGTTGTTTTTTATGTCAGATTGCTTAATGAAATTCAGAACTTTTTCAGTTTTCACCTATCATGAATTCTGGTATGTTTTATGGTCTATACACTATTCTTGTTTGATGTCAAACGGGAAAATCTTGCCACTGCCATCTATCTATATTTAGCGCGTACCACCACAGTAAATAGAACTATATTCTGTATTAACTAGGTTTCTGCATACATATTTTTTAGCACTTGGTTTGTTTATAGTTTCTTAGTTACACTGAAATCATACTGTTTACGATTATCATATAGTGTCTATTGACACAATAGGTTATGGAGACAAGCGTGCCTATATGTATGTGGTCAGAGAGTCAAAGGATCTAACGGGCATGGGATGAGTGCCATCTCCCTGGCGGAGTATATAAACGTATTGGTTATTAAAATTGTGCGATCGAAACTAATTTTAATAACTTATTTGAACCCTGGGCTAAGGTCACTCTCTATTCGAAATTAGTTATTTAAATTTAAATCCATGATTTTTATTTAATCGTAGATTATGAAGGATAATGCAAAGTCCATTATACTTGGTAATTATGTATCCTTATATTGTAGTCATTAACTTAACATAATATAACAGACTTGAATAGGCACTTCGTAAATATCAGTATCTCCCAATCACAAACTTAACTTATGCTACCAACTTTCGATCGCTAAGCCTAGTTATTCTAACTGCCGCTGACGAACGTTACTTTATTCAAATTTTGCGATGGGACTGTAAATCTACAATTAGAATATTGATGTATCAAATGATTTGTTCTTAACAAACAGTAACCACTAGAACTACCACAGATTTTTATAACAAAAGGTACTTCCTGTTTTAACAAAATTGCTGTTCCCATGGATTGGGAGAACAGAACGAGAGATTCGCTGTATTTTAGAACATTGAGTTGCTGCCTGTCCTCAATGGCCAGAGACTCGTCCTGTATGTAGCTGAGCTGCTTTGCAGTGGAAACGTGTTGGTCTATAATCCTATAGAAATATGTGGTAGCTCTCATAGGGATCTCCAATTGGTTTGTGTATATTAATAGCCGCATGCTATATAATTGATCAGATACAAAGTCTGAGACTCAAACTTGGATCTGTTAATGTATATGCATACAAATGAACAAGATATACATTCAAGGATTAAATCCTCATCCGTCTCCATCAACCTATTCGGATGACCATGTAATCATGATAGATTTAATTAAATCGCTCATAACACATGTTACAAACACATGTTACAATGAGCAAGTAAAAGAAATCATGCAAAATTACAGACCTTTAGGTCACTATTGATTTAATATTATTACAGACATATTTACACCAATAAGGGGTGACCCACAGATGGAAGTCTTTTCAACAAGTGAAGGCAAGTCGTACAAAATTACCAAATCAGTTAAAGCAGGACCAATATCAAACCTGCACAATACTGTTTATACTATTTCAAGTGTTTAGCATCGGATAAATTGACGGAGAGACTTGGCATCCTTCCCACCGTAGTGAAGAAAAGTGTCATGGTGCATAACTTTCTTGTCCGCGGAAAGGTAGCGTTCCTCAGTAATAGTGAACTTGCCATCTTTTTCCTTAATGTCAGCCAGTAGCTTGCCATTTTCATACCTGATGGCCCTAACCAGCTCAAAACCAATACCATCATCATGGTAAGTGGTGGCCTCTCCACCAAGCGTGAACTCAAGGGTCTTGTTGACGAAGGTAGTCAGGGTCTTTTCAATATACTTGTCACCCTTAACCTCAAGGTCTACAGTAATTGATAGGGCAACCAACATTTTGCGCTTGAAAAAGTTAACGCCACAGAGACTAAGATGGGCCTCTCCAAGATCGCCCGAGTTATTGCGATCAAGGGTATATCTACCAGTAAAATCTTCCACAGACGTCGCCATTCTCAATAATGTATTCTACAATTTTTTAATGATTGTAATTATGTTCAATTTCCCTTATATACTATCCAATCTTCGTATGAAGACCCAAAATCCCAGTTGAAATAGGAGTAGTTAACCCGATTTAGATCCATACATAAAGAGCAACATAGATCTGCAAATGCAAAATTGTAATCAGTATGGCTAACTGAATTACTTATTTCATTAAGACGTTTATAATAACAATAGTTCCATTGCATCCAGGACCACAATAATTATGTTTATTAATTCACCATATTGATTCTCTTAAAATAAATGCATACTTATGCTTCAGGTATTTGCCTATATACCTTCTTTCCTGATCGATTTCTTGTTATAGTAAGCGGGCACTGGTCCATAAACTCAATGCCTTTAGATTTGATTGATCAAGGACCTTGCTATATCGTATCTTCCCATATTAGAGCTAGAGGCAATTAATATGCATTGTTAAATATTTCATACTGTATCTTGTCTACCAGATAAGATGCATTAACTCATACAGCTTCAATCTCTGTGCCTTCTACCAACAGAAATTAGGGCACCGCCAAAACTAAATACTCGACAAATCTTTAATCAGTTGCGGGCTTTTCTTCCTCCTTTAATTTTTTAATGACTATGATGTCACAACTCTATCTGAGGAGAATTTATAAATACCCACAAATGCATATCTGTAACATTTCTTTTGCATTGCTGATGCCAATATGAATATTATCAGTTCCATTTTATTTATGAAGGGTGATCTATAAGATCGAGGTGCTCTACCAAGGAGCTGTCAAGATAAACAAGATTAACCTAATGCTGGAGTTGATTGACAATCGCCTGCGATCCGATGAAACGGCCTGGACATATATAGATATATTGACCGCCGTTATGTAGATCTAAACCATGGGAAACACTTTCAACCAAAGGAACAATGACGTATCACACGAGGCATTCATTATCCAATCATTTGACCTGTCTTGAAAGCCTTCAGCATATTTATATCAGCTAAATATGGTATAGCTTATATGTACCGTGCAACCTATATAGTGGAAACTAACAATCCCCATAGACATTAGTTAGCTAATATCAACTTGAATAGAGTATGTAAGCTAAGCCCAGATTAGGTTTGTGCAGGCATTTTATTCAATTAAATGTGGTAGATGAAGTTATCTAAGTAGATAGGCTATATATCAGTTCAGTCTAAGGGTGCTATATTTAGCAGATTTGATACACCCAATGAAGTAAATTATCTGATAGAGATATCTGTGATAATGGTCCAATCCCAAAATTTGGCATTGACTATATTGAGATAAATTTGGAAATTCGAGTGGTCCTCGGGGTCATCTGGGCTTTGTATTAGCCAATAAAAATATTTATGATTGGTCCCATTAAACACAGCTACAATTGGCACCCGTAGAAAAAAAAAGGGGGATTATAATAAGTAGATCAATGTTCGTGGCTCTATTAGTTAGTTGCATAATGATTTAATTATGTTGTGTTAACCCCAATAAATTAATTTGTCAATACATAATATGTGAGTAGTAACACCAATGAGGTAGCTAACTAAAGAGCCATTCTAGAAAGGATACATATTAGTATTGATAAAAGCCCATATCGAATCGCCCCTAGCCGTTCGGCCCCGGCTACATACACACATACGGCCTCCTGGCAGGCAACATTACAAAGTTCTCGTAATACACGTAAAGCTTTGCCCAATGTATAGGAATATAAGAATCACGCCGTTCTTGTAATGTCTAGTCCACCGTTAGCACTCTCATACGATAATCAGTATTCAAATCTCACAAAAATCAGAGAACTGCGTACTGACATTTAATAGTGGCAATAGTTAGTATCTACCTAGTAATATATAGCACCTCTAACTGATTGTACACAGTGTGCCATAAGCACTATCGCACTTAAACAAACCAAATTAAGAATTCCTCCTTCAGTAATAGTTGACTATAATTGCAATAGACATGTAGAGACAGAGTCAGCATACACATCTCCTCCTACGTTGTCTTCCATAGAAAGTAAATCAAGTCAACTGGCTATTACTACTGTTAGTACAGAAATATCAACAATGATTCACAAAAACCAATTGGAGATCCTGAAGAACTGTGGACAAATTAATAGAACTCCCACAGAATCTTATATCAACTATATCGAATATACACAAGCTTAACATGACCATAACAAAATATTATTGGTCAAGATTATATTTAGCGCGTGCTACCAACCATTAGCAATAGCAATGCCTAGAATATATATTTTACTATACCACTATTAGTTTATTAATAATAATACTTTAAATTTTATATGGATTTTGATTGGGTTCTTGAAAATTTTAAACTTGTATTTTAGATTAAATGATTTGATTAGATGCACGAGTTTAATCATCCTTGCGTAACCTTTGGTTTGCGTGCAGTACGTGATCCCCAGAGATGATTCTCCATTTATTCCTGTCTGTTACAAAATTGTTAACTGCGAATGAACACATAGTTTGGCCAAAACCCTGATAACAAGTGGTAATGCAATGATCAGTCTTATTTTAGTTAATTGAATGTCATTCTCTATAAAGTAAATCAATCTGGTCAATACATAGTATACAGTATATGAACACTTGTACATCAATGAGGACTTTAGTTATTTCGCCATCTAATTAAGGACACAATAGTATTTGAGTATTGCAGTACGATTAGACAATTCTAGTGGTGAATTGGGTCAACCAATAATCATTTTTACAGTTTGACCCATTTACCATAATGAATATAATGAATACAATCATACTATACAGATGCTAACCACAATTGACACATGATAAAGATCAGAAAAGTATAAATGAAAACAGAGAAAACACATAAAGGCCCCACCACTCACACATACGCGGCCCTTGGCACCTTTGCATTTAATTATATGGATGTAATGATTACATCGTTATTGTAATTTCTAGTCCACCGTTGGCACTCATAAAATAATCAGGCCTCCAAACCTCTTGCTCATTCAAAAGTCAGAGATCTGCCTACTAACATTAAATATCGAAAATAGTTATTATTTACGTCATAATATAACACCATTTACTGATTGATTTCATGGTGCAATTTCCACAATAGCACCTAATTCAATCAAAGCATCAATTCCCTCTGAATTAGAAAAGAGATATATTTACTACAACTAGCTACCTAGAAAGTCAGTATACATGCCTTCAATAGAACCTCTACCACAACAACTGTATCTTAAGAACAGATTGTATAAAGTGGTTATTAATATATGCCAACTAATATGAGATCCCAGAGACTGTGAATACGTCATTAAAACTACCACAGATTTCTTAGTAGGGTTATAGGCCAGCTCGCTTTCACTGCAAAGCAACTCATCTACACACAGGAAAACAAGGCCCTGGCCCCTAAGGAGAGGCAGTAACTCCATATCCTCCAATACAGCAAATCTCTCGCTCCATTCCCCCCATCCATGGGAACAACAGTTTTGATAACACAGGAAACACCTTTTCTCAATCTCTTTGCACACCTCCATCTTTTGGAAGTTCTCTGAAAAGAACCTACTAGCACTACAGGCTTCAATGATTACCCAGGACATTCGTTGCTCAACACACTTAGCCAAAATATGAAAGATACGGATCAATCAGTGTTCAAGTATGAGTTCCTACCGCATGAGACTTTACTACCAGGGTCCCCAATCCTGAAAGTAGCTCATCTCCAAGATAAGTACGCAATTCTAATCAGCAACATGAAGAAATTGTACTGAAATTACACGACACTAGTCAGCAACAAGAAGATAATTTAGTGAAACTACATCAAATGGTCACCCAGATCCCGCAAATATTGGCCGTCCTAAAGAGTTGATCAGCTACGATGCCCAGCCAACCATTTTCACAACTGTCACCACTTTTACAACTTGTTGCATCACTCTCTGCACAATGCATTCCATCCAAGGTACTCATTTTAAACCTCTTAATGGGGACTCATCTGAGGATTTCATTTGAGACTAGGAACACCCATCCCCTGTTCCTGCCTTATCAAATTGCTTCTACAAGCACTGATGTATTACGTTGCATTATCACCAGGTGCAACACCCTCTTTTTCAAATGGTAGTTTCTTTATGTTATGCAAAGAAGCAATTCAAATTCATCAAACAAGATCCTTTCCAAGTTATGTGGACAAATATTCCTATAAAAGATGACCGCAGAAGGAGAACTGACTTCTCCTCCATCATCATTCCTAGACTCTATGGGGGAGATGAGTTCTACTCCAAAGTATCATCCTTTTCACCTCCTTCCACTGTCAATTTACAGCCTTAGTCAGGCCTCAAAGGTCTCCTTGAGTCAGTGGGAGAGAATGCAGCAGATTTGTCAGATGACAATAGTAATGATGAAGTGCCCATAAGGCAACAAATGGCTCATCAACATGCATGGGAGATATCCAAATATAAATCCTTGACAGCAAGAGGCAGCTTTACATAGGCTTCATTCACTTATAACTACCTTTTAATCAGAAGTTGGATAAAAGCTATGATTTGTAGCATAGGGGTTGCAAAAAAAAAGAAAATGTGGACTATCACAGTATTTTGAGCCCTATGGGCCCATTTGTGAATATTAGATTCCAACTGAACATAACAGGATCTCATGGGCATGACCTAAAACAACTAGACGTAAAGGCTGCCTACCTCCATAGCTGCCTAGATGCATCCATATTTCTAGAGAAACCATGGAATCAGACAAATGAGAAAACGTTTACAGGCCTGGACTCATCTGCCTCATAGGATATTTTGATGTGGATTTGCCAACAAAAAGATATAAGGACATTGGGAGAGTAGTATTGAATGAGTGTAACACAAGCACCATAAATCTACACAGCAAGATGTATGTTCCCAAAAACACATGCCACATTGCCGTTCACTTTCGTTCCATCAGAGAAGCGGTAAGTGAAAATGAGATTGAAGTCAAGAGCATCTCATCCATAAATAAAGCTACTGAATGTTTGACCAAGCCAAGCCATTCAGACCTAGACAATTCCAAACAGTCAACAAATCCCTGCACCTACAAATACAACCATGGGCAAAATGTACCTTTAACAGTGTCTGGGAAACGTCGGTATGGATGCATTGCTAAGTTAACAATCTTACTTTTTCTTTTGGCTCTCCCCAACGTTTCAGCCAATGGGAAAGTGTTACAAAATCGTTAACTGTGAATGAACATGTAGTTTGGCCAAAACTCTGATAACAGGCAGTAATGCAATGATCAGTCTTATTTTAGTTATTTGAATACTGTACTATAATAAGTAGATCAATCTCGTCAATGCAGTATATGAACACATTTACATCAATAAGCAAATTAGCTACTTTGCCATCTAAATAACAACACAATAGTATTCAAGTATCCAGTAAGATCAAGCAATTCTAGTGGGTCTCTGTGACCTATCATGAATTGGACTAGTCACCAATAATCTTTATAATCAGTCCCCTTTACAATAATGAATACAACTATACAGGTGTTAACCGCAATTGACATGCATGATAAAGATTGTAAAAGTTTAAATGAAAACGAAAATAACCAATAAAGCCCCCCGCCACTCACACTTACTCCGCCCCGGGCACCTTTACATTTAAATAAATGTATGTATAACAATTGGTGTTGGTTCTAGTAACTTGTCCATAGCCTTTGGAGTTACCAATTTGGTGTTGTATAATAGGACTATATATAAAAATATGTTAGGAATAATAAATAGATACAGGCGTGTATCTGTTACTTATATTCGTATTTGCCTGAAGCCACATATTTATAAGCAGCAGGCTCCCGGCATATGTATGAGTAGCTTCCCCACATATGTGTGAGCAGGCTCTTTATTATTGACTTTTGTTTTCTTTCATATTTCGTTTTATTGACAGTGCTAGCTTTTGGTTAACACCAATGTAGCTAGGTTCAATAACTTAAATGGAGCCAGTCAAAAATATTCTTATTGGCTAATATAACTCATGAAAGGTTGCAAAGACCCACTAGAATTTCTGATCCTATTTTAATAAGGCTATACTGGTGTTTCCTTATTTGAGTGGCTGATTAGCTCTAATGTAAGTAAGTACATACAAACTATGTTTCAACAAATCAAATTGAACTATATGTTCATTTAAATTAACAATTTTATAACAGGATGTAGTAATTACATCATTATTGTAATGTTTAGTTCACCATTGGCACTCACATACAATAATTAATGTCCAAATCTCTCACTCGTCCAAGGTCAGAGAATTGCCCACTAACATTAAATAGTGACAATGGTGATTATTTACATTATAATATAGCACTACTTACTGATCAATCTCATTGCACAATTTCCACATTAGCACCCAAGTGAATCAAAGCATTGATTCTTTCTGAATTAAAACAGAGATAATATTTACTGCAGCTACCTGCCTAGAGAGTCAGTATACATGCCTTCAATAAACATTCTACCACAACAACTGTATCTTAAGAACAGATTGGATCAAGTGGCTCTTAATATATGCCAACCAATGAGATCACAAAGACTATGGACACGTCACTAGAATTACCACCGATTTCTTAATACTTTCTATAGGTTTTAACACCTTCTTTCCCTGTTGGCGACTACCAAAATCATATATATATATATATATATTAATTGTGGAGAATGTGAAAAAAATTACCTTACGAAGATATATATGTATTATTGCGACAAATATATGTGTAAAGAGCTGTTGAGTTGGAACACTTTCTTTGCAGTATTGGCAAGAATTATATATTTCTTTCTCCCAAATATGCAAATATATATATTATATTGGTCCTCATCTACAATTCCAATACTTTTCATATAGACCACATTAGTATTAGTTTGAACAATCTAACACCAAGTTTTGTTTTATGTCTTGGGAAAAAGACATGAATCTAATATATCTAGTAAAGTCCCATAAAATTAAATTATGTTGTTTTATGTTGTTATTTAGTAACTCAACATGGCTTGTAATAGAGAAGCGTCTAGTAGGAGTATTGAAATCAAAAATGTATATAAGGGATTGCTAATAGAATGTCAGGAAAAGAAACCTAAATATAATCTCTGCTTTACACTGAAAACACTTTACAAAACAAATGTTGAATTCAGCCTGTGCTACAGGATATGATCTTACAGTGTAATAGTTATTATCTCATTTTGTTTTTACATTTACAATCTCACCATGTCATAATTAGTATCTGATTGTGTTGTAGCTGTTATCTCTGTGCCATATTTATTATTTTACTGTTGTAATTATTATCTCAATGTGTTGTAGTTATTACATTATATATGTTTTTGGTAGGCAACAATGGTAAGCAGAGAATCAAAGATATATCAATATCAATGCATACTCAAACATATAAGTCCTGTCACAGACAGAGATCTTTAATATTCACACAATATAATATATATATATAAATCTGTGATAGTTCTAGTGGCTTGTCTAGAGGCTTCAGGATCTCCAATTGAATGTCATGTAATAGTTAATTTTTCTGGTCCAATAGCAGTCATAGCCAAACGATCTGATCAGTTCTCATGACTCAGGTGAAGTGGTAGAGGTTCTATAGAAGGTACATATATAACTCTCCAGGTAACTGGCTTAGTAATTGTCTCTCTGTTCTAGTTCAAAGGGAATCAATGCTTGGATTCATTTAGGTGCTAATGTGGATATTGCACAATGAGACCAATCAGTAGAAGATGCTATAATATGATATAAATATTAACTATTATCGCTATTTAATGTTAGTAAACAGTTCTCTGACTCCTGGATAAAAAAGAGATCTGGACATTGATAATCATATTCAAGTGCCAATGGTGAACCAAATATTACAATAACAATGTAACAATTATATATTGTGATACTGTTTAATTAAATAATCCGATGCAAACTTTGGTGTATGCTATGAGTGATTTTATATGAGATGGGGCACCCTGCATTTATGAGTAGGTGCCTTTATTAGTTGTTTCCATTTGTTTCCATTTCCATTCATACTTCCCAATCTTTGCTTACTCTGTGTGTCAATTGTGGTTAACACGCGTGTAGTTGTTTGTATTCATTATTGTAAATGGGAATGATCATAAGGATTCTTATTGGCTAATTCAATTCACGAAAGGTCACAGAGACCCACTAGAATTGTCTGATCTTATCTCAATACTAGAATACTATATTTTGACGGCATAAGAGCATCTTGTTAAAGATGAATAAAGGCGTTCACTGGTAAGTTAAAGTGGTACACATAGCTGGTTGGGTAAAAATGTCTTGAGAGGAAATTAGATGGTGTGTATTAGTGGCGCATTAGATTTCTTAAAAGTCTCGATGGTTGATCTTATGAGAGTATGTATGTACGTATTTATGTATGGGTATCTGTACTGTATCCTTATTTGAAGGGCCCTTTAGCAAATTACCTCACTAATGTAAGTGCTCACATACTAGTTATTGACAAATCAATATACCTTGTAGGGAATATTGTGCAATCAACTAATATAAGACTGATCATTTCATCATCAACTTGTTATCAGGACTTCGGCTGAACTACGTGTTCATTCAAAGTTAATTATAACAATATACCATATATAGATACATAACAACTTAGTCATTAATTAATTAAAAAATTAAACAATCCAGCATTACTTATTTAATTCTAATCACTGCCATTTTGCCGATGTTGTATATACGGTTATATTCAACAAAATATACAGATTTTTGCCTTCCAAAAAATAAAAGCAGGCTTGAAATACTGAAATACATGACAAGATCACACTAATTCATGCACCAACCTACAAAATGCCTATATAGACACCTTGACACTAACTATAATGAATAACTTCAAGAATTACGGTAGGTTTTTATTTAAATTTAATTAATTAATCAAATTTCAAAATTGAAGTATATATGAAAAATCCAAGAATAATTTCAGGCCAAGGTTAATTTTTTAAAATAAATATCCAAATCATGTATTGAGATGATACTCAAATTATCATGCTGTGCAATGCTATTGGCATAAAGATATAGATTATAATCCACCAACCACTGTCAACACATAAAAATATAAGCATTCATCCAGGTAGATAAATATCATTTGACAATACTTGATACTTGAGGGTGTAGGTCCGATCCAAACAGAGCCCAAAGTGGTCTCGCCGATGCATCATTTTCAATTTTCATTAGACGGTTACGTCTTCGCATCCTGCTCCTCATACAGTTACATATTCTTCTCAAGATTCTTAGAGAATATCAGTGCATATATAGGCATATATAAATATACATACATATAACAAAAAAAATGTGATGGAGAGAAGGAAGGTCCAGCGGGTAAAATATTACATGGAGCATATGATATACAGAGAGCTTTCAAAAAACAGAGGGATTGCAGGCCGTGTATACATACTAAAATAAACAGTTAAACATGGACATATACCACAACAAAGCATTGTGTACTGTAATATACTGTATTCACACCACGTACTTGTCTAAGTGTGAGTTGACTTCTTTCTTCTTAACCAGTCCAATCCCTTTTGCTATTTGTATAGCTGTGGCAGGTTGCTTGTAACACCTGGAAAACGTCATCAAATAGTGATTTAGTTAGTAGTTGATAGTAGTAGGAGATAGTAGGTTATGGTGGATTATAGGAGATAGTAAATGAGAATGGAAGGGAGGAGGTATTAAAGGTGAGGCAATAGTGATGTAAGTAGTAAAGATGGTATGAATAGTAATGATAGTAATAAGAATAGTAGTAGTTGTATATAAAATACCAGTCATTTTAACAAGTCAACTATAATCAGAACTATAACTATAATCATAATATCATAGTATAACATCATGATAATATATATAATAGTATGGTCATCTGCACGACAGTTAATATAGTACAATAGTATTTAGACATGATAATATGTAAGACGATATATATGATATTATGTATTTATATAAGAACAACAACAGAAAGAACGGGGTCTGAGTAGGCATTGCTGTATGGTGAATAAATGATAGAATTGGGTGCACCTTAGTTACACAGACATGACTCTATCAGACCTTCATAACACTAACCTTAGAAAGTTTGCAATTGCATCCTCAATAGCGGTAGTAGAGTCTGCTGAAATGGGGGTATTGACTAGGCCATATACTTTACTGTTAATATATATATATATATACATACATACACATACACATACATAGCCTATTACTCTATCATATACTACAAATATCTCCATCTGTCCCAGTTCATCCATCATTCTTCCTATAACTACTCTAATATACTACATCCATTATATATAAACATATAGATTGTATATTATTAGTGTTACCTATTGTATCCTTACTATATCTCTACTCACCTATCTTTTCATAGAGAGCAAGTCATTCATTTAATCACCCAATGATTTCTTTCTGTTGCGCATATGCTACTTAACACCAAGTCTAATTGGTTGGAAAATTAGTGTACTATACATATATATATGAGTATATAAATATAAGCGTTCCTATTGGGCCCATATCATACAAATATAAGTGATATAAAACAAAATACCTTTACATATGGTTGGTATCTTTGGCGGGTAACTTGTCACTGATTGGTCCTGTGGAGCACCCTTTAATTTAAGATTCTCCATGTCCTCTACAATGAGTAGATAAAGGTCAGGATAGTTACATCTTGTCTATATATCACTATCCCATGCCATTAATAAAGTCTACTATCACTATTCCATATCATTAACAAAGCCTACTATCATTTTTCTAAGAATACCTCCCTCCTCTTTCTACCTCATAGCCCATACATAATACCACGTATTCTATCACTGTCATTATCATCATCTCTTATGCTTATCCAATCATGTGTGAGTCACATCCTCTTATTTTAACCCCACACATTATGATCCACTCTCTCCCTTTTACAGTGACAATTGCTTAATCACCAATTCACTATTACTGACTATTATTAATCTCCGATTAATCCCTGCAATTGGTATTTAATCAACTACATACTTTGCAATACATCCAGCATATATGCCCCCTCGGACAGTCTAGTGTCCATATCCACCTGTTGTTCTTTAAAATCTTTGAGAGCACCAATGATCAACGGAATAACCTGGCCTGTATTTAAACCAGAGGCATCGATGGGTCCAGCTAAACCATTTATACACGCATTGTTTAGCTTTAATTGTTTCAACAGTTGCTGCGTAGCGTGTATTTATTGGTTAGCGGAGGGTATGGAAGGTTTTATTTATAGAAAAATAGAAAGATAAACTATATAGTGACTAGAGAGGTACATAGATAAGTGAGTACATAAAGTAGAGTGATTAGTGACTAATTAAGGAGCTATAAAGTAGATTAATGTGCGTGACAGAACCATTAAATAACAATGTATAATAGTTAACATTCTATAATATATATAGTTAGTATAATTAAAGCAACTAAAACCAATCCAATCCATACCTCAGCCTCATTAGATCCATCTGACTGCAAGACATATGGGTCCATGCCATCGGCTGTCTTAACCTTAACGGGAGTTAACCCTGACGTCAGGGTGTTGATCTCCCAATCCAAGGCCTGGGAGGAGAGAGGTCAAGGTAACCAATCATGTGAGTTCCATGGTGCGTGGGTAGCCATACATCTCCAGCTAACACGTAGGTGTCATACTCTATACTATAGCATGCAGTCTCACCTTGACTGTCTGCCGGTGATTGGTCAAGGCCTGCTCCCTTTTCTTTCGTTTGTTATTGTTGCCCATATCCTATTGGGTGAGTGTGGTGTAAGATACATTTCATTGGTCCCCTTGCATGCTCTTTATCGTATCTATCTCTTTGAATATGCACATATATCTTTCTATTTCTATATATGAAGGCTGGGGGGAGAAGGATAACATGTGAATTATAACACTATAAATTAACAGAAACAACAGTAAAAAGGGAAAATGAAGATAATAATCTGTTAGCTATTATAAAGAATTTGATTGGTAGAGCAATAGTACATCATCCCATCACCCACACTGCCTAGTGCTCACTTTATTGATTCCCTTACTTTCACATACTCAGGGAGAGAACACTGCATATGACTGGATAGATTATGATGGAATAAAGATAAGAATAGAGGTATAAAGGGGCAGGAACGTGGCGGGATACAAACCACATCTATCACTAAGGTCTCGGTGGATACCCCTTTGTCATTCAAGGTAGGTGATTGGTTACAGGTCACATATGAGGACAAGGGAAAGGTTGGCATTGAAGAGAAATCACGCAGTTTAACTTGCAACTCCTCTGGTTCTGGGATAGGTGCACAATCACGGAAATAAAGGGATTGGAGAGATGTGCTTGGTCCATCACCCGAAAGAGGCGATTGGTTAGCTTCACTCGAATAATCTATATTGGTATGTAGGCGTAGGTAATGTTAAATACCTCTATGTTATACTCTTATCTCCTTCATACACTCCCCCTCTCTCTCAGGTAGAGTAATAAATTAAGAAAACCATAACATACCATACTATACTGCTTGCATCGAATATTGTAATATTTGCTTTATATAATTTTTTTAAAAAATAGTATTTAACCCTTTTGAGCGAAAGAAATTATACAATTCAAAAAATGGTTAGACTATATTCTGTAAAGATAATAACATAAAATGTGAGAGGCAAGCTGTTCAGGCACGATAGGCAATTCCGAAAGAAAGGAAAAAGGACAGTATAGTATAGTATAGTACAGTACAGAATAGTGTAGCAGAATAAAGTATAGCCTAATGATTACTACACTATAGGGTACAGTACAGAATAGTGTAGCAGAATAAAGTATAGCCTAATGATTACTACACTATAGGGCACACCTTGCATATTCCCAGATGGCTCTGTCTCATTCATAGTGGGAGTGGATGCCTTCTCCTGTATATACTCGGAATGATTGTTGTTGCTAACAAGTGTGGCCTTGTGTGATATCATACTTCCTGGTCCAATGATGGGTTATAGTTAGTCTGATATCTGGATGCTTATTGGGTTCAGGTTACGTCATTATTTCTTGTAGAGGTAATAGTTATAACTATGGCTCTATTATATAAATATATTATCCCATAATAATGAGTATATATATATCTGACTATAGTTAATGGTACACACATACGTCATCCGTACCTCACATACTGATATTACACATACAGCTACATGGGCCAGCATTGTCTAATCATTCATCGACGCTAATAAATAAGAGACTATACACGTGCACAAACACAATACATTTATCCCCTAATTAGTACAATGCTGTGACGCATATATGATGCATAAGTATTGCCTCGGGCTCCATCAATCACCTGTCTTATCTGAAGACATGAGCTATCTAACCAATCAGATATCCAGTGTTACTAATCACCCCGTTAAGCTTGTATATATGTACATATAGAGATGAATATACCAGGAAAAAAAAATGTAAATTAAAATATTATATTATATTAACAAGATATACATATGCGTGAGAAAGAACTATAAATATATATACCCAGACATGCACATACCCAATACTACCCATTCCCTTCAAAACCTCTTACATACCTGAAAAGAAGTCCATATCAAGATACTCATTCAAACCAGATCCAGCACATTGATTGGGTAATACCGTCTGGTCCGAATTTATTACATCCAATGAGATCTCATCGTATGTCATATCTGGACTAATGCGATCAAGTGGCTCGGATCCAATTATACTTGGAATTCCATCCAGATTGGCGACAGATGAAGCCATTGATTGAAGCATATAATGGCACTCATCTTCTGGCGGTGTGATTGAGAAGTTGTTCACTATGCTATTTCCAATAGGACCAGACTTGTTTGAATAGGTTCGGGTTGGCCGGGTCACATCAACAATCATGATCTTGTCCCAGCTATTGTGAGGATCATGAAACATAATAGCATTAACAGAGAGGTTATTCTTTTTAAAAATATCTCCTGCCGCGGCATATTTAGTAATTGTAATTCCATCTATGTTGAACCTCCAATTGGCTCGACTATATTTAAATTGTGCATTTTTTATACGTGGATAGTTCTCATCCAACCACTTTTCGGACTTCGGGTTTATGTTTTTCCCTAAGTGCTTAGGAAGAAAAACAAATCGTACTGGCTCTGAGGTGTGAATGGAGAGGGTTAGTATTGGAATATACAGGTAGGAATAGTAGGGGAAGGAGGTGGGGTTGATCTATATCGTGAACTTTGGTCATAGTATCACTCAAATATATATATGTCTCTCTGTTTTTGTATACTACGCAGAGATATCGTCTGATAACTCAATTATATGTTTCAAATAATACTTATATGAAACTATACTATCTTACGATATAGTATATTATAACATATCACACTAGACTATACAGTACGCTCATACAATGCCATGTAATATAATCACCTGTAAACTGTCTCCAGCTAGCCCATCCCTTGATCAAGGTGGCCCTCATCTCTGGGAGGGTAACTACAAAGGTTCCTACTTGCTCTACATTATTAATAATATCATTTACCAATTGGTAGGCGGCATGGGCCTGATATTGCCGAGGTTTATTTAGTAAATCTGGAACATCTATGCCTTCCTGTATAATAGTAGGTTAGTGGGATAGTATCGTAGAATGACAGGATATTAGTATGATGGTATGATAGTATAGTAGGATGATTAGATGATAGTATGGTACAGTGATAGTATGGTAGTGTGATAGTATGGTAGTGTGATAGTATGTAAGCTACATATACATGATTGTATGTGTGTGAAATTATATGTAATTATATATTAAAGGAAATTGTTTTGTAAAGTATTCACATAAATATTATAGGTAATACAAAATCATATATAAAATTTATGATAAAAGAGTCACATATATGGGAGGGAGAGATTGAAAGATATATAAGTCGAATTCATTGCTAAATATACTAACAAGAGAACATAGGTTTGGTTATTCGTTGCCTTCCTTCCTTTAGTTCATATAGTGTTGAAGTAATCAATTACTACTAGATTCTTACTCCATCTTTCACTTGGCAACCTCATTTTCCCCAGTCTACTTGTCCCCTCTATAACTATTGGTCGAAACTCTCACTGACTTCCTTCATTACACCTTTCTTTTTCCTGCAACACTTTCTTTTCTTTTCTACCCCCCTGCCTCCTCCTCCCACTTCATAGTTATTTTAAAGCGTGACACACTCTAAACCTAATAGTTCCTATTAATTTTAAAAATTATATTAGAAACTAAATTTAGAGTACTGTCGGATACAACAATATGTAGACGATGTGCTATTAAATGTGCTATTAAGAAATTAACAGATAAATAATCTGAAACATGACTTCATGACAAACTCATCTGAATAATTTACATTTTACAGTGCCCTTTACGCAAACGACTTTGAATCAGACATAGCAATATACTATAGTAGTTTGAACACGTATATATATGCATGCACGTTTATAATTACCGTGATAATTTTTCCCACCGCCTGTATAGATAGATATTAGTTGTCAATAACCTAAACCTTGCACTACTATTCATTTCACATTTCACATCTGAAACCTATAAATTAGAGGTCGTTTAAGAATATTAAAAATTGAATAAATGAAAGCAAACACAAGTAAACAACTCCTACAACTCCTACCATTGTAAGCTATCAAATCCCCATTATTTTCATCAAAATAAGACAAGCTTTAAACAATAATAACAACATTAAATACCAGCAATAAAAAGGTAACCCAATGGCAATAGGATATGCTGAAATATGATGACAATTTAATTGTAGTTATTATTGGCCCATTAAAGTTTCATATTCCAGAGAAGCCAATGAACTTATTTACCAGCAATCTCATTAGACGACAAACCTGGGAAGACTGCACATTATAGATCAACGTACACTAAATATTAACTTTATATATGTATGTTAACTCGTTGAAGATACTTTTAAATATACTATCTGAATATAGAAATTATTTATTTATTTCTTATTGTTTTATTATGTGCAAGTAAAGTATATATATATCATTACATATTATTACAGAATTCTTTAGCATCTAAAGAAATGACGTAATGGTAGAAATATTAACTAAGATCCAATACGCTCCCCACCAATACATGCGAACATATAAAAGTGTTACAAATAGTATATATAGGACATTTAAATAATTGATACTATCAAAGGCTACCTCTGACCTGTGTCATGAATATTTTATTATTTACAGTCTACATATTATAATAGCAGTATTATTGAAATCTGGGTGTAAAGATCTAACGAGTTGTGCTATCCAAGACTATGTCTAAGTTATTCTAGTGCTTTTCTTCAAACTCATAAAAGCTGAAAGCGTAAAATATATGGTAAACATACTCGGTCTTTATGTTAACTCATTATCTTGGCAATGCCGCATGTTAGGTAATGGAATATAGTGTAAACAAAACTAGAAGCCCTATTTCAACCAAACAATGACTAATTTATACTGAATTGAGATCTAACTGTATATCTAATATGACATAAAGAAATTGATCTCAATATGATATTACTACAAAGGTCTGATAGTATCCAGAGTTGATAAATAACCTCTACTATTTGATTAATAGCATATAATAAGTAGATAAAATATGTTATATTCCGATACAAATAAATAAATTAATAAGGAATCAGAGCAACGTGTTACATATGGTTCAACATTGAGTGTATGTTGTGTAGTCGTGTAAGATTGGGCCGCATTTTTTCTGTTATGTCGTAAAGCCAAATGATATGAATTAAAGCCAGGATAATAAAACCATAAAAATGATTGTACCGTGATTGGCGCCAATATAATTAAACCGTCCCAACTATTGAGCAGTTCACTTCAATTGACATGCACAAGTATTATTTGATTGACGCCTTGAAGACAGATTACATAGTATAAGATCGATCAATCGCTTAAAACGATTTGGATAGTAGATTATAGAAATATTTATCTATTCCAAATTAATACTTATAGTTAACAAAAACTGCATTCATTCGACATCGCCTATCAGATGCTACTTATATAGTATCAATTCAAGCTTATACAGGGTATTTTGAACGTATGTAAAAAGGTTTTGGAAATATGCTAAAAAAAAAAAATAGAATTATATTTTGTAAAAATGAAAAAAAAAATTTAAATCAACATGACTAAGCAAATAACTACAATCACAAGAGAAAGGCTTGAAAACATCCTCAGGCATTTAAATTTAGGTAAGACCAGGTCAGAGATCTCGATAATAACAAATATAAACCAAGTGAGTATTTACAAAATAAAAAAGCAGACAGAATTGTCAAACTCACCGTTAACATTTGAGAAGGTGTTTGCAAAGAAAGGAAGGGGAAAAAAACGGTAATAGTTCAATTCTGGAGAAAATTAACTTTTTTTGTAGCAAGACAATTCTCTCTCACATAGGGGAATACAGGAGAAACTCGCAGAGGAAGACATCCACGTTTCAATCCTCATAATTTTCCAATTGAAAAAAGAGTCTGGCAGAACGAGAAAAAGACTGAAGTTAAAGGCCTCTGTTGCTCTCATCCAACAGAACCGGGAGGCTAGAATTTTTTTCGCGAGAACTGCAGCAGAAGTCAAATAGAAACATCCTGTATCTCGGTAAAAGCGGATTCATCCTACACTTCTATAAGTTACGAATATTCGCTGCCGAACCATGATGTAATGATAAACGTTCCAGCCAATAAGGGACAAAATGTGCCCTTGTGCGCAATTATTTCTCGGGTTAAGAATACCACACTATGTCTCACAGGATGGAGCTTATAATTCAAACTTACTTGTAAAATTTTCAGAGGCGGCAAATCAGACCGGAACCTTCAGAGGAAATATAATTTTGGTTATGGATAATTGCAGTATACACGAAAGTGCAATATGGTGAAGTAATATTTGTTAATTTAAAATGGTCAAGTAATGCATTTGCCACCATATAGTCCGGACTTCAATCGAATTGAAAACTTTTTCTCCAAAATCAAGTCCAACCTCAACTCAATTAGACCTAGAGCAACGCAACATCATCAGTTAAAAATAAACATCACATTGGTTCTGGAAAATCTGCAAAACTATAATCTAGATGAGTATTACGGTCATATGTGGCAGGTACTAGTGGGGGAGATAAATGGTTTTTATTACAGTATTAATTTATCTTCTATTTTTGTTGTTTACATATTTCCAAAACCTTTCAAGATATTTCCAAAATACCTTGTATCCGTACTAACCATTCCCAGTGTGATGGGCCCACTTGGTTGATGAAATGTTTTGACTAGATAGTATTATCATGATTAAAAGATCCAAATAGTCATTATTTTAAATAGCTTATCTTTAATTTTCAAATACAGGACGCGGAAAAAATGTTCCAGAGACGGGATATATAGTCATTTAACAATAATAATATAAAGTTTATCCAGCCAATGTAATGATGGGACTAAGGGGAGAAGTTGACACCAAACTAGTCTAAGAACTGAAAAACAAATTCATGATAAAGGTCCATAAACATAGTCAGTACAGGTGTATAGAGTTGTGTTTGATCACACAGAATAAACAATAAATATACTGGACGAAATGGTATATCTGCATAAGATTTTCCCTGCTACCCACTATAGTTTATCTATTTTTTTGTTAGGCTAACTAGCTGATTATGTTAACGAACACGCTTGATCATCTTCCTCTGATAGAGGTACTTGATTTCCCCTCTGGCTACCATAACTTCAATGGCCTTAGCAACGGCAAACTCGTTAAATCCCTGTTTAGGGATGCCACATGATCAGCATTCTAACAACCAATTACTACACTGTATATATCTAATATCTATATGTAGTCATTTACATATGTCAAGGGAGTGCTACTTAAGCCACCCTTTGTATTCCTTGTACAGTCTGGTGCTTCAATACCAATATTATCAAGAGGCTGATAATTGTTATTTTCAATCTAGGTATCGTAATGTATCTGACTATACACTACAGCGTGTACATAAACACCCTTACAGTTATAAATAAACAAAACCGAGGTCGTATACAAGTTTTACATGCACATATACACAATACGTTATGAAAATCATTTTGTTATGTTCAAAACATATCTAAGGACTCAGCAATCTTAATATATACATATTAAACCAACGATAAAACGACAAGACAGGTTGATCACACCTTCCATTTACATAGGCACCAATTACGCTACTTTATGCATTCAATGTGAAAACTTACTCTGTTTGCAAAGTCTTGAATCAAGGTATGTTTGCTAACATTCATGTTGATTGGCAGCTTCTTTTTAATACGTTTCTCCACATCTTCAACTTGTTCCATGTCCACCTGTCTTGTCATTCCCTCGATTCCTGCGGCAAAAAGACATTCGTGTTTGTATTTTCCACAAATACATATATATAGTTTCTTGTTTTATTCATGTTTCTTATCCGCCTACAAATACATACATGGTTTGCTGCAACTCAACAATTTTCTATTCATTTAATTACTTCGGTAATATATATCTACATTGTTACAAGGTTATTTGCTTTATACCCATCCCAATCAAAATATACTACTTTAGTTAGTATGCCTATATTGAAGTTGTCCCGGTAATTCAATAACAATAAAATTAATAGGAAAAGCATTTTTTTTTTTGCTTTAAAAAGACCACAACTAATACCATACACTTGTTTCACATTTAAAGTTTCAAAACAGTCTACATAATAAAGCCAATAAAAAAAGCAAAACTCAAAGGATGACTTGAGTAAAACGCAAGAGAGGGTAGGGGTGAGGGGGCCAGGAAAAAAAAAAAGAGAGAAGTATCATTCTAGCCAAATTTCTATTAATGGCAGAGAAAGTTTTTATACTTAGATATGAAACACATAGTTAAAGTAACACTGCATATACAACGGAGAAAAATTAAAACAAAACAACACACATATATATATATATAATATACATACCTGCCAAGTCACCGTTGGTGGCAGCCTGGAGGGTTGACATGCGGAACAGACGAAGACCCTCTTCTACATTAGCCCATGTGGCAAACTTGCTTAGGGACATTTTAGCGAGAGACTCACTGATACGAACAATAGCTTCCAGTTGTCTATACAGGTAGGTAGGTAGGTATACAGTGTTAAGAGGCTGTTCATTTAAGTTCTATCTCTACATACTTTCATCTTTCACCTGCTTCACTTGTACAGATTTGGCTCGCTTTTACTTTTTTCTAAACAGGAGTATATATTTAATCTTATAAGCAATTACTATTGTATATTATATCTTGTCTGTCTTGTCCTATATATTTCTCTTATATCTAGATCAGCCCACTACCCACACCACACTTACCTCACAGTAATAGGTATGGCACTCTTGCTATTTTTAGCTATTTGACGAATATTTACAAACTCATTAACCAGTCGGGCGGTAGCTTCCTTATTTAGACGAGGACCACATGTTCTGAGAAAGATTATTGGTTAAGGGTCAGTATAATACATTGTCTAATGTACAAGCACATGCTCTTATATTGGAATTATAACTATCTGCTGCACCTGTTAATATGCTTGATTAAATTAACAACCCATCCTACACCGCCAACTAATGCTCCCATTTCTTTCAACCAATTACACACTCCCTTTCCTCTCTTTATTCCCATACAATCAACTGACCTTCTAGCGTAATTGATGTATTTCTTAAGGAATTCGGGATCAATGGGTGAGCGGTGGCTATTGTCCAATTGGGAGTGAGATACATTTTGATGGTAGTTGATGACGTGTCTGGCAATGCGCTAATCGGGAGACATGATAACGTAAGAGTGAGAAAAGAGAGGGGACATAATAGTAAAGAAAGGTGTGTGATATTTGGTTTAAAAGCATGCAAAGGACTGGTCTATTCTAAGGGATTGGACAACGTAATAAACACGCACTGAATTAAAAAAAAGAGAGCCATACTATGACAGACCCAGCAAATATAAGTCAATGTGAAGTA
>NAOQ01000023.1:187387-202958 GCA_002751075.1 Ichthyophonus hoferi
TGACGTGTCTGGCAATGCGCTAATCGGGAGA
The DNA here is from genome assembly GCA_002751075.1 of Ichthyophonus hoferi. NCBI lineage: Eukaryota > Ichthyosporea > Ichthyophonida > Ichthyophonidae > Ichthyophonus > Ichthyophonus hoferi. The sequence continues at coordinate 187,419 of NAOQ01000023.1, forward strand.
CATGATAACGTAAGAGTGAGAAAAGAGAGGGGACATAATAGTAAAGAAAGGTGTGTGATATTTGGTTTAAAAGCATGCAAAGGACTGGTCTATTCTAAGGGATTGGACAACGTAATAAACACGCACTGAATTAAAAAAAAGAGAGCCATACTATGACAGACCCAGCAAATATAAGTCAATGTGAAGTAAAAGACAGATAAAGGAAAATAAAATATAAAACAAATTGGGTAAAGGTAATATTGCCATAACTGTGATATAGAGAAGATAGTATGGACTTACAGCATCCTGTTCAGGATCGTGAACGTCTTTAACAATGTAGATCATATCAAATCGAGATAGAACTGTGGCTTGGAAGTCGAGGTTCTGTGTGGTGTTGCATCAATTGAAATAGGTAAAAGGCCAAAGTATGCACAATACATGCACACACAGGACAACAGAGTCAGTTACATGAATGCACAGACTACATTATGTTTATGCACCCAGAGAGTGTGATGGGAAAAAAATCTGAGATTGTCTGTTGACTATTCTTATGCTCATCTATTTACTGCAATAAGATATACACATTTTAATGGCCACCTAACAGGAGAAATAAGACCTCTATCTAGGGTATGCTAAATAGGACAACATAATTCAAGCAATACGAACCAATAAGACAATATTATGAATAGTAGATAACAATTCCTTACACGAGACAGGTTGTGGTTTAGGAACATAACACGACGCACACGAGACAATGATATGAATACACCCCTATTTCTTAAGGTCCACAAAAGTGTTATACCATTACATAATAATAATGACCCAAGATAGCCCGACATGCAGCGTAACACACACCTCTTCTTACACCATATTTTATTTTATTGTATTATATTATATTATATTACTATACTGCCATATGTGTGAAGTAGAGTGAAGGAAGGAGAAGGAGAAATAGAAAGAGAAAGAGATAAAGAAACAATGTATGCGCATAAAAGATCATACACATACATAATTATGGAAGGAGAATAAGGTAATCTTACATCTTCAGCATTAGCTGTATCGTCCCAACGTCCAAAGGTTGAGTTAGCAGCTGCAAGCACAGATGTACGTGTGTTAAGAATCGTCGTAATACCAGCTTTGGCAATAGAGATAGTCTGCTGTTCCATAGCCTGTGATCGCCAACCAATAAAGGAAATGCATTAGTATATGGTGTAGAAATATTCAACCGAATATTTCCTTTTAAAAGCCATTTTTTAATAACCTAATAACCTAGCGGATAGATTATAGTACAGTAAGGAAAAGGGTGGGTGGGTAGGAGGAGGGAAATATAAGAAAATACACAAATGCATATCATAGGCACATTGTGTACATTTGTTTACGTATAAAATATAAAGGTTTATAGGAACATTATATTTCCAAATTTCAATCTTGCAGTGGCACTCAACACTATATCTATTCCTGTTATAAGATTGTTCAAGATAGTTATAGTTAGAGGATGTATGCATAATAGCATGCAATAGAAACATCCTAGTATATATAACAGTATTATAACAGTAGAGCAATGAAATGGTCGCTCACCTCATGAATAGCCACTCTATCATCCTCTCTCATTTTATCAAACTCATCAATACACACAACTCCACCATCTGCTAGTACCATAGCTCCGGCCTCCAAGAAGAACTCTCTCTGTAAACATAAACATGTGAGGTTCACTACTATATAAGACTCATAACGAATACACAAAGTAGGAGAAGTTATTATATCTAGAAGATAGCAATAATACAATAGAAAACTATAAAAATATCAGAACAGAATGTGACAACAATAACACAATATAATACAATAGCAAGAACGCTAAATATATACACTGAACACTGCTTCCCCCTCTCCCTACCACTGTAGTCTCTTACATAATACTATACGATATTATATTATATTATACTATACTATATTGTACTATACTATACTATACTATGTTGTATGATACTATACTATACTATGTTATACAATACTTCACTATCACCCTCTCCTCAACCCACACAGAACCTACAGTGGAAGGGTCCTTCATGATAGATGCAGTTAAACCTGCTGCACTACTTCCCTTGCCTGATGTGTAGACAGCCACGGGGGCCAGCTTCTCTACTACCTGTACAGGAAAATATGAGAGAAAGATATCTGGTTGGAGTGCTAATATATGTATTCCATTTACCCTCTCCTCTGAACACTTTATCTTGTAAATATACCCTTATATGCATACATTACCCTATCCCTCCCCTCTCCTCTCTCTCTTTCAACACACCTTCAACAGCTGTGACTTGGCAGTTCCGGGGTCACCCAATAACAACACGTTAATATCGCCTCTTAGCCGCATGGAGTCTGGAAGTTGTTTGCGTGATCCACCAAATAGTAGACAGGCTACTGACTTCTTAATATCTAGAAATATATAGAGAGAAGGAGGGAGGGGCAACAAGGAAAGATACGTAGTGGGCAAGGCAGAAAGAGTGGGTTAGATAATTGCGTAGTCTCATGCTTATATAGTTATATATGCGTTAAGCAAGAATAAATGCATAGACAGAGTATGGGTGTGAAAAAATACAACGGAAAAAAGAAAAAAAAGAAGAGGGAATAACAGAAAGAGAAAAAACCACAAAGACCATACCTTCAGAACCATAGATCTCCGGGGCAATACTAGCAGATATCTTATTATACAGCTCAGGGTCCTTGGACAACTGGATAAAGGCCGACTCTTCCTCACTAGTAAAGGTGACATTATTGCGTGACCCATCTCTCTCTTGCATAAACCCTACCACTCGCACATAGGGTTGACGTGTAGCATTATCGCTTCCTTTCTGATGAGGGGGAGGAGAGGGTGTATATGGTATGAGTAGGGTATGGGGTCTGTTGGTTTAAGACAGATAGGAAAGCATTTCCTTGATTGCTGGCACCTCACTATGATCGTGTGCTTGTATGCATTGTTATTAATGTAGTATATAAGGCTATACATTTATTAGAAAGTTAAGTTTGTTTGATGCTAACATACACGTGGCAATAAACAATAAATACACAGGTTTTGGCATTTCTCAAAAAATATACCAACAATGCAATTTAAAATTATTACTAATATCATGAGAAAGAAAGTAGGAAGGTATTAGCAACATTTAGAACACTACACTATACTATACCGACCCACAGACAGACCATCCATATATTATAATTATATATTATAATGATACATCAAACTTTTTATGTTTGAATAAAACACCAATAACCTGAATCGTAGCCTAATATCACGTTTTAATTGGTCAATAAAACCAGGCTAACTAATTGCAATTCGAATTTAACCACTCATAGACTAAGGAACACATGTGAAGTCATATTTCAAATTAAACAGTTAGATTAGAGTTATAAGAAAGTCGTCCAATCAACGATAGACAGTACAAGGCTATCCACAATGTAGTTACCATAAAACATAAGAAAAAAAAAAAGAGAAAGTCATATGATCGGACCAACCATACCGTAGCCTTGGCTGAGAACACGTCATAGATACCAATCACAGTCACTCGTGATCCTGGCACCACACAGTGAGCCAGATACTTGTCGCACGTGAGCAATACGTGACGTGGCAGCTCCCCGGTGGGGACTAGTTCGGGATTTTCCTGTAGTTTAAGCACCTGTTGATCCACACATATGCATTTATCCGCTACTATCTCATAGGGATCTAGTGGACATTTGGTCTCGTCTGCTCCAGGGACTGGCTCTCTGGTGGGTGGAGAAGGGTTTGATAGGTTAGATAGGGTGAATTGAGATGGGACGATTGGATATAATATAATATAATATAGTGAATAAATGATAATTTCAGAAGGATGTGGATGGGAAATATAAGATGTACAGGGAATATGGATTATAACCTATGGATATGATTGGAGTAGAGAGAGAGAAAGAGAAACTAACTAGCTAACACCAATAATAAACAAGTATAGGTAACAAGGAACTAAAATACAGCAATAAAAACCATATGTACGGCCAATAATCACCAAGTACATTACCGCATCTACCAGTCACCACTCGCACAACACTACCTACCTATCGCATGAGCGGGGGAGAGTAGCGCCGTTGAAACCAGATTTAAGAGGGATGTCCTTGGTATTGCGACAATTACGACACTGGATCACTATGTGGGTGGCCTTGGCTCGTACAGTTCCAGCCTTAATCACAATACCTGGCACCTTTACTAGACGTGTAATGTGTGCTGCCTACAGGAAAAAGAACGAGGATGAGGTTGTTAAGGGCGGGTAGACGGCAGAGGAAAAGTATGTAATTTATATAGTAAGTGTATGTATATATATATATATATATTTCTTGCACTTTCCGACTATTGCTTTATATAGTTCTATTTCTTTTGGAACTATTAACCAATCATTCCATTGACCCAAAGCGATCATTCGATAGCATCAGCCTTTATACATTCTTTACACTAATCATGACATTCCACCAACGGGAAGCCATTATTTAACATAGTACATTGGAGTTAATCCAATAGAAAGACAGAAAACAATATAACCTGACCACATACAATATACAATATAGATATAAATATTCAGTTTTCTCAGCCAGTGAATACCTTGTTTTATAGCAGATATCCATGCAATTCACATTCCATATAAAGTATAAGCACACACATATATATATATATATATATATATATAGGCCTATACAAGTCAAGCGAGAGATCAGCCTTATATCAAGAGAGGTACCTACGTCTAGATCACGGATAAGCACGTGGTTCTGTGATGACGACAGAGTGACCTGTACATCTTGTACGGGTAGATCATTGGGTCTAGGCCGAGTAATTTCATCTGCGGCCCGCTTGACTGCACTTTCAAACTGTAGCAATCATAAGTATTATTGATTGGGTTCGTGACTAACTAAGATGGATAAGAAGGGTGCATGTATATACAGTGAATACAGTCAACTAACTATTACTGTGGAAAAGATGATCCAATAAAATGGCTCAGATCTCAATTATCAGAACATAAGCCAAACCAAACCATGAAAATACAAGGGAAGTCTAAACCCACCAATCAAATGAATGCCCTATTTCTTTACTTCATTTAGAAGCAAGTTGGGAAAAAAACTGCCAATTACAATAGGGTATCTATACACTATAAGACCACACAATCACCTCTAATTGGACTATCACATATATTCAATCATCACACACCAGTCCTTAACTATATACATATAAAGAAATAGTATGTATAAATACTGTAATTATTCAGTTTCAAGTCATTTCCAAGTTATAAAACACAAAAAAAGCCATAAAGAGCCACAAAAACAACAGTGTAAAATATACATAAGGGAAAGAGAGACGTACAATAGTGAGGTATTCTGTAGGTTTTGTCATAAGAAGTTGGGCCAGGGGCTGGTTTGTACCTAATAGATGGTCTAGTTCTATTTGTATGTGGTATTGTCCGCAGTTGTATTGACTACGGAGCAGATCACTTTGTATACCAAGGTATTAGGTGTTAGTATGGTATATGTGTATGTACTTGTAGGTGAATAAAATGATAGTAGATATAGATGTGTAAGTACTTATGTTTTGGTTGTGTGTATGATTCCTTTCATGCTAGGTTGTGGCTGTATATAGTGTAAAAAGTGTCAATGTAAGTGTGTAATTAACTCAAAAAGATATACGTTCTTTCTTTTAAAGTGCGTATAGGGGTGTGCAATTCAATATAAGTATAACTACTTGTAATGCTATTTAACAGAACCTATGCTCCTTCATTTTACCCCCTACTCCTTGCTATCTAAACATCAATCTATACATAACCAAATATCTAAGTACAAACATGTACTATATGTTATATCAATGTAGCACACATACCGATATAAGAACGTGTCATCGGGAGCACGATAGTTCTTAATAAACGAGAAAAAGGCTTCCTCTGCCTGCTTAGTGGTGAACTGGTCCCCATCTCCACGGTCTATCCTCCCATTCTCACCAATAATAATGGTCTCTCCCAGGTCCCACCCTTGATCACCCATTATATCTATAGTTGATTTAACTCATAGTAAGTAGATAAAAAAGAAAGCACTCGATAGAGGTATACATGTAAAACAGTAAAACATCAGTTTGCAGTTGATGAACACCAACTGTGTCTCTAAGTGTAGGTGAAGGTCTCTGTGCATATTTTTATTGTACTGTGTGTGTTTTGGTACAATTTACGTCTTGCTCTTTTTTATGCGCCTGTGTTAAAGTGATTTACCACCTTACCAGCTTACCATCTTGATTATATCAATATAGGAGTAGTAGATATCAAATTATCTCCATATAAGCTGTCAACATTAAAGAAAAACTTATTAATCGTTTCAAAAATATTAAAAATACAATAAAATCAACATGTTTCTGGACTAAATACAACAAAGAAAAAAACATACCCAAGTATTTAGTTGTATAAAGATATATACACGACTGTTGGTATCTAATAATAATATAGTATGTGAAATATACAGATGTTATTTACGCTCCAATATTTTGTTGTTTCGTGTGCGCACAAGTGTTACGTGCAACTAAAGGTTACGCAAAGATGATTAAACTCATACACTCAATCAAATCATTTAATCTACAATGCAAGTTTAAAACTTACAAGAGCCCAATAAATATTCATATGAAATTTAAAATATTATTATTAATTAACTAATAGTGGTATATTAAACATTTTATTTTAAGAATTGCTATGTCTATTGGTTGGTAGCGCCTGCTAAATATAATAATATGATCTTGTCCAATCATATTCTGAAAAGTAACCATACAATTCTCTAGAAGAATTATCTTCACAACACTGACGCTTGTAACAAAGTGTCATTGGAGACCTAGATATTATAATAAGAAACGACGTTTATAAAATATAGATTAAGTATTTTTTAATCATCAATCATCATACAGTATATATAATAAAGTTGTTTAACAGATAATAATAAATGAAAAGCTTTGTGTTTCACGAACGTATACATACTTTCTAGTATCGTTATTATATGCGTATGCAGAGCACTTTAAGTGTTTTTGTTCTCTTTTATTCTTTCCCAACTTTTGTTATTGTGGGTGTCAATTGCAGTTGTGTTCATCAATGTAAATGTGACCGATCATAAAGATCCTTATTGGCTAATTGGCTAACACGAAGCACCGAACTGATATATATATATAACTTAACTATTAAGATAACTTTATATACCATGTTTAACTGGATAGAACACCTGCCCAGAACCGGTCTGGGCTTAGCTTATATACTTTATTAAAATGGTTATTAGCTAACTAATGCCCAGTGGGATGGTTAGCTTCCACCATAAAGATTGCACAATATTTAACTGATATAAATATGCAGAAGGCTTTCAACACGGGTCAAATAATGGGATAATGAACGCGTAATGTGATGCATATTCCATCTCTTGATCAAAGGTGTTTACCACGACTTTAATCTATACAATGGCGGTTAATATATGTCTAGGCTGTTTTTTCTGATCGCAGGCAATTGTCAATAAACTCCAGCGTCAGGCCAATCTTATTTTCCTTGACAGATCCTTGGTAGAGTACCTTGATCCTATGGATCATCCATGTAAACTGGTGTGTTCAGTGACATGTTGCCTCTATTCCGGTCATCATTATCCAGAGTGAGCAACAACAGGTAACTTGTCTGATAATTATTCTTGACAGGCATGACTCCCTGGGATTTTGGTAAGGGGAAACCCTAATTGACGTAATCCAAACATGGGGTAGGAGCTGCATAATTTCGGAAAGAAGAAAAGAAAAATAAATAAATTGGGAAATAAAACTAATGAAATATACTCTTTGTAAACCAGATATCAGTGGAAGCATGCTGGACTCATAACCCTGTGAAAGATGATTTACTTAATTATATGTATTAAATATGCTACTAAATCCAGCACCCTTAGGTTGGGCTGATATATAACCTAACTACTTAGATAAATTTATATACCCCCTTTAACTGAGTAAAACAGCGGCCCAGAACCAGTCTGGGCTTAGCTTATCTACTTTATTGAAATTTATTCTGGCTAACTAGCATGATGTTACCCCAATAACACATCCATACCATTTTTAATGGGTACAACTAAGGCAGCAGTACATTGTTGCAAGCTTCATACAAATGCTACTAACATTAGGTATTTATCATATATATTGGATTCACACCATTATTAATATAACAATGTGGAAATACTAACAGAAATAACTACATTGAGTTCAAACAAAGCTAATCAAGATTTACACGTCAATACCTTTCTCTCTCTCCCTTCTGAATCTAGACCTAATGCATGTATTGATACAGTGCCTCAAACGCCTGACGTGTAACTGCATCCAACTGTTCGTCTGACACTCTTTTCTTGATAAACTCGCTGGTTGTGTACATGTACACAGGAGCAGTCTTAATGTCAGGTTGGCTTTTCTTAGCTAATTTCCATAGTTTTATGGCCAGCTTGGCTGTTTTAAAACGGGTAATGTCGGCATGGGCAGTAGTCACATTGAAAAGGTCCAGGGCTACACGGCAACACCTAGGTCCTGTCTATAGTAAAGAAAGGTGTATAGAGAGGATGTAAACGAAGAAAGTGTCAAATAGAGCGACCTATACAACACAAGAAAAGTAACTATAGTTATAATTGGCTTATTAACTAATGCTGGGTTCTGAAGTATTCTATATATAAATTGTTATATTTTGAAATCATAAAAAGGTTCTGTTTGAGACAGATTTGGAGCTCTGAAATCTGCAGTGAAACCGAATAAAGGCTATACAGTGTTTATTATAAATTCGCAGCTTCTAATAGTCGGCTGCTATGTTAACATAGATGAGATAATTACTACACAGGCTGAAATCGACAGGACAAAGACAACAAAATAAAAAATAAAGAAAATAAGAGAAAACAAGAACATTGAAGAAAGAAGAGGGGTGGGCAAGAAAAGTAAAAAATACAGTGTAGATAGTTAAAAAGGTGATATAAATATCAGTTATAAGAGAGAAATAGGGAAAATAAACAGGAAAATAAAAATGTACAGCCTAGAGCTTCATTTCAGATAAGCCTCTAGACAACTAAGTCACCTTAGATTTGAAAATATCATCACACCTCCCACCTTACCACTCCCTCATACATACTCTCATAGAATATGTTATCATGTTCATACATAAATATAGGAGTGATTGAATAGAAAAAATAAAAATCCACATGCATGGCTGCACATATGGATTTAAACCTATGCACATATAAAGGAAAGAAGTTCACACAGGTCACATAGGCACCTACATAGGAGAATTTATATAAAGAACGCATACATAAACTGCTATACAAATACATTTTTAGATGAAATATTCCCTCACAGAAAAACACATTTATACACACACCGACATGTACATATATGCCTACCTGATGTATGTCCTCTTGTAGACCCTGTAGGTGAGTCAAGACCTGATCAATGGCTATCTCTATTACTTTGCAAATTTCATTGACAAAAGAATCACTGTGGCCATAGAGTGCATCGTTGCCCTCCACTGTATATGATGAGGTGTATTAACATATACATAATGTATATAATATAATATGTTAAGGTGATATATTGTAAATATTATAGTATATTGGAGTGTTATGAAATCATGCTTGCAAAACAATTAACAATGGCATGAGGATTTTTTTTAAAAAATACGTGATTGTATTAGTGTCCATGTGATTCTGATTTGGAATGATTAGATGTTTAAAGTGGCTTAGGTATTGGGATGTAAGTAAATATGTGCATATGTATGTGCATATAATAGTATGAATAAATGTAGGTAGGTATGTATGATAGTATATATGTTAGTATGTAGAATAGTATGTATATACATACTGGGACTATAGAATTAGTGGATAGGTGTATAGATGTGGTAATGCTGGCAGATTGATCATGGTCTAGAAATTGAAAGTAACAGGGAATAAAGAGAAAAAGATATTATGAACATATTAAATGTACCCATTAATCCAAATATGAATTTTAAAAATAAATAATCAAATGAAGAGCAAGGAATAAAAATATACAGAAAAGAGAGAGAAAGAAAATACAATAAAAAAGGAGATGAAAAATTAAAGAAATACTAAGATAAAATAAACAGGAAAAGACTAGAAACTTGGGAATAAGTAAATATAATAGGACAATTAAAACATCACACACACCCATCTATCTACGTGATAAGGAGTATGTCAGGACCTACTACCCGTAAGTCTTTATATATATATTCATCTCTTCCATCACATGTTACCTTGGCATATACCTTATTAAAATAAAATAAAATTTCATTTTTTAAAAAATGTTCTTGGTCTGTCTTGTCTTTCTATCTAACATACACACGTCACACATATATTAGTATTTTATATGTATTATACTATATAAATTCCTTTCTTCCACCACGCGTTACCTTACTATGTACTTTTTTAAAAATGGGATGTTTTATTAATAATAATATTACTATATATATATAATTCTGCTTACCACCATCAATGTTATATATATAACGTGGTTGTGTCATTGCAGATAAGGCTTGGATTATGGCTATATACACATCAGCTTTATCATCACTATTAGTATCCCTGAGGTGAGATTGAGAGTATATTAAAACGGGATTAGAAAGAGTGCAATAGAGGTCTCTGTTTGTGTTTATTTAAGCTATGTTGTAGTTATTATGTCAGCCAGAATTATAAGCAGAAAGATAATTAAATGAAGACTTAAGATATTCAATCAGTATAACTGCAGAAAAAGCAAGGGGACTATCCTGGTATATATACAGACTTTTTACACTTTCAAAATATAGCATATTATATATAAACTATTAAATACTATGATTATTAAATAATTAAAGAAAGTAGACTAACTGTTTTCATCCATGCATATATGATTGTATAAACATATACAAAGAAATATGATAGAAAAAACTAAGTGAAAAAGAATAACATAAGAAAATAAACAGAGAAAATGCCTGAGCAAGTATTATATAAAAGAAAAAAGTATTTTAAAAATATATATATAACTAAAAGAACAAAGTATTTTAAAGATATATATAATTAAAAGAAAAAGAAAAAAGTATTTTAAAGATATATATATAACTAAAAGAAAAAGAAAAAAGATATAGTGTGTAAAAAAAGAGGGGGGCTTGCCATTGGATAGATTGCAGGGCAATCATAAGTCCTTTTACCATATATAGCATGCATTCCTAGGACGTGGATTAGCCATATAAGGATCAGGACCATTACATCACATGTAAACCTATGTTATCTTAAAGCTACACACCAAGTCACTTTCTCTTTCATTAACGTTATCTCTCTCTGCATATATATCGTCCTCATGCCCTCATAGCTTTTGTGTGTTTTCTTGTTACACTTACATACACCTATGTATTCTTGCTCCCTTTTTCACTTTACCGTGTCCAATAAGCTTAACGTTTCCCTTTAAAAACTTTAGAAAACATACTATTAAAAATCTGCATTTGATTAGACCAATAAGAAACTCTGAACTGGAGCATATACCTCTATCTAAGTGTCCAATCATATTAGCAACTATCCACCCATCAATGTTTAATTGGATGTTTGAAAACCCATATGCTTGCAAATTTATTGATATATATATACTTCTTATTATATTTCTCTTTAGTACATTAACGTCATCATGTTTTTATCACTCTTGAATATCTATGTCTATGCACCAATCATTACCAACCAGTTACATGTACGCACACGACTAACCAATTATAAATGAACGTTAAAATTGAAGCATCAATGCAATCCAACCATAGACTAGGCTATAAAAGCAGTAACGATTGAAAAATCTAATTTAGGTAAGAATTCGTTCTAGCAGGTGCAAATATAGTTTGTGGTTGGATTATTGATTATATAAAGAAACATATCCTTAACTCAAAAAGGTTTGTCTTACAAGTAAAATTAGAATATATATATATACTATATATACTGTTTTAAAAACATCCTAACTAATAGAAAATAGCATTTGATACTGGTTATATATATGTATTTTTCTATATGTGGTAGTTAATAAAAAGCAAAACAATAGACCAACACATGGTATAAAAACCAACCGGTACACATGCATATAGGAACAAATACATAAAAGCATACATATATCTACGTGTATAATGGTTTAATATAAAAATGTAGAAATTGAATTAGTTTAGTTCAACTTGTTCTGGGTGTACAAATATAACACATAACACTTACAACCAAAGAATTAGCTTATACTTAGGCATTATAGAATACTTAGTGGCTAAAGCAATTTGTATTCGTGTGTTGTTATATACATACCTGATAAACTTAATATGTAAATCAATTGGACTGGCCAATTAATAGTGTGTGTTTGTACGTATATATTCACATGAAATTCAATACATATATATTAACTGTCTTTTGAAATAAAACTTTAACACACACCTTTGGCGGGTCAGGAATTAGAACCAATGTAGAAACAAGTGTTTTAATCGCCATAATCATATTGATGTAACTGTCAGTCTCTGGTCCCACAGCGGTAAAAAGGTTATATATAGGTATGCCAGCTGCAACCTACTGTTTATACTTTACGTAACATATTATATTACCTTCTGACCTATATCTACTTTCTCTCTCTCTCTCTTTCTCTCCCGCTATTATGTTTATACAAAAACTATATACCAATAACCTTGCATATTCATTGGCAAACAATTCGATTATTTATCATTATTTTGTTTTTCTGTACCCACACTTACCAAATAATGATCCTATCTAATATACTTGAGAATATTATCAATAGATTCAAAGAAACTTACATAATATAAATATAAAACTAAAACAAATAAATAATGTAATTGTTTGTAAAACTCATTGATATGCATTGATGATGATCTAAGTGGATTACTACCATTCATGCTAGGCAGCAGGGTCATGGCAGCCTGGTACAAATCACTCGCCTGTGACCCGACCCGACCCGACCCGGCCCATTCTGTAAGTTGATGGGGGTAATATTTAAAGTTCAAAGATAGTTATATGCTTGAGTGCATACTTTTTACTATTGATGCCAATATTACTCTATAGAAAGTACACTATATACAATAGAATAACAATCAACACTATCCACCCACTAGTGTTGTTATTGTTGGTTTATCCAATGAACTTACTCCTTAATCAGAGCATTAACTAGTAAAACATTAGCAAAAGAGAGTCATGGAGAGAAAAACAAGTTTTTTAATAATGATTTGTTTTTTATGTTATGCAAAATTTTATTTAAACTTAATATAACGACCATATGCCTATCCAATCTTTTTTCCTAATATTCAGTTGGTTGATCATTATTGGTTAACACTCTTGCTGACTAAATAATAGCCAATAAGGATATAGCATTTTATATTTTAATAAAAATATAAAAATGCAAGAAAAACAATAAAATGTGAGTGTAATAGAAAATAAGCACACGTATAACCAAAAACAATGTAAATGTTGAAGGAAAAGAGAGAAAAAGGAAATAAAAACAATAAAAAAAGATGTAATTGGTTGGTTCTAACCTGGACGAGGGCATTATTGACCAATGCCATGTGGCCACACAGAAGATATAGATGGATTCTCTCATTCACTGACACCACTGATGGGATTGTGATACAGTTGAATGCAATACAAGCCTATAGATAGGGTAAAACCAAACTTTAGTAGTGAGCAATAGTGCCAGACTTCCAATGATTCAAATTGTTCTTTGTTAATTATCTCTCACTTCAACTAGGTCCATGTTTCCACCTGATTTTATAAAAGGTTTGTAATGTTGCTATAAATGCACAAGTATGGATGTGGTTATGGAAATAACTATAAGTGCATCATGTGTCATTCCTCAACGTCATCATTACTCTAACCTCTTCTATTCATATTATCAGCAATATAAGTATTTTCCATTTTACAACCCTTATAAATTATAACATACCTCCTATTGATCAGTAATTTTCAGACAAGATCGCTGAAAATTTATCATTCACTTATTTGCCAATAGTTAAATACAAAATTTAAATTCTACTATAAGGTATACTATATGGTGCCTTTATCTTTAAAATAGCGTAGTATGATTGACCACCATGTGGTATTATAATACATATACGATATTATTGGATAAGATAAAATCTTATCTGTTTTAAAATTCTAATGAACACTTTATACACATTCAAAAAAAAAACATACATATACTTACTCGTACAAAAGCAGCTGTTTTTTTAGAGTGTCGGCCTTTGACAATGTGCCGGATAGTAGCAACCAGAGTATTCACTTTATTAACTATGGAAATATAGAAAAAGATATGAGGAAACGGAAAATCACACCATGAGAGAAAGAAAGAAAGACAGAGACTAAAAAAAACAATAAGTAGATAGTGAAAGAAAGAAAAAAAGAGAAAATAGTAAGGTAGGTAAGTTAATCGGTCCTATAAAATCCTCAACATATACTTCAAAGAGTATTCTGATTATTGTTCATGTTTAATTAGTATTATCCCATAACATATCCCTTTAACACACACCAATTATAGCACCTTTGCACCATATAAAAATTATCCTTAAATGGCTAATTATTCATCACAATATTTGATTAATTAGATTAAATTAGTAGATGGCTAAAACCCAATCAACTACACATTTTTCCTCTTACATGTTTTTGTTTTACAAAAAACTTTCCATATTTTTTTTTACTTGACATTTAGTATATAATAACCTTTGTCATTATGTAAATATCACATGCGCCACCTGGCCATATGGGTTGTCCATTACTTTATAATACTACTCTACTATATTGTTACTTTATAATACTATTACCCTGGTGAATTAATCTCTGTATGCAAGGAGGTCACAAATGTACATGATTTCTTCCTTATAAAATCAGACGTATATACATGATATTATTGAAAAGATTTGTTCAGGGGTTTAGGGTTTAGATTTTAGGGTTTAATTATCACTACCATATCAATGAAAAAACCTGGTTAAAGCCAAGAAAATTCAAAGGAAAACTAACAGCAATACATAAAAGGCCAATGCTATCAATGAGATATATAGGATTATCTAATAAGATATATCCTTAAGAAATGCAATATGCAAGCCAAGAAAAATTATTAAATAATAGGGGAAACTTGTATAGATTCAACGTAACATAACAGCCTTACCCATGTCTCATATATAAATATACAGGCAAGACTAGATTGTATTCTATTATATTTTATTATGGTAGTAACTATACTATATTTTGGCATTTCTGTAAGCTTCTGTTGTAAGCAGTATCTTTACAGTGCGTCTATAATATATTTTATTTTATTATTTATTAGAATGAGAACTATGATATTGAATGATCTAGACACGTAGGGTTATATGGCAAAAGCACTGTTTAGCAAATGGTATATAGAGTATATAGAGTATATAGAGTATATAGAGTATATAGAGTATATAGAGTATATAGAATATATAAGGTATATAGGGTGTGTATAGTACATAGGATATATAGGGTATATAAATTATAATCTAATACAATATT
>NAOQ01000023.1:206157-234473 GCA_002751075.1 Ichthyophonus hoferi
AAGACAGGTCTCTCACCAATCCAAATACTCGCCCGAAGTCTTCAACACCATTCAGTAGACTATCCAGTATGGCATACAATGCGTCATTATGGCAACCAATAGCCCCCTCACATGACGTCATATGGGTTACAATATCATCCAATAGGATGCCCATCTCCTTGCCCTGTCGTACGTACACTCACACTAAGGTTATAATTAACGATAGAAATCCTACAGAAAGCTAATGATATGTCTTGAATCACAAACTAATTATATTCTTCTTCAATCAAGAACAGAATAATGGTTCTAATAGGTGTTTAATCACAGAACTTGGAACTTTTCCCAAACAAAAAAGTTTCACATATAATAAAAAGTATTAAGTTTCTAGCCATATCAGATAAATAGCATATAAATGTTAATAACCAATACATTTTCTGACTTATCCTTTTAATGTATACAATTAAAATCCTTGTTACATTTAACAGTAGGGTCATTAACCATAACCAGCCCCTATCAATAACTTATATCTCTATCCATATCTCCACATTTATTTCATTCTACGCATATATAAGGTAATATAAAGTGGATCCATTTTTCTATGTTCATTTGTATTTCAAACATCCAACTAATATACTCTTTTTTCTTCTCTTTTTTTCTTCAAATATTCTAGGAACATTCTTGTACATATATGGTTATATTATGTTGCTATATACTAATAGCCCTGTTTGTAACTCACAATAAGATTATTTCCTGGGTAGTATAATACAATAGGTAATAAGAAAGTATGATTTAGACCCTATAAGGTATGGCCAGATGCATTGCAATATATACATACCAATCATAGATTTGTGTTTCACAAGTAAATACTTAAGAAGACTGGGCTAAGATTTTAATTGAAATGAATTGAAGGTGCCAAAGGCTATATATATGATAAATTAAAAACGAATTAGCAAGAAAACATACCATTGGTTATTATAATAACAGAAATAATAAACTAATGAGAAATAAATGATATTTAAAGAGGCAGAATTGATGAATAAATAAATAAGGTAAACATTTCTCTCTCCCTCTCTCTCTCTCTTTCTCTCTATCTCTCTCTGAGACACAAGATATAAAGTAATCTACACATACCCCAAGATATTTGGCTACATACTGCACCCACACAGAACAACATGCGATGTATATCAATGGATCTTGCAGAGGAGAGATCGCATTCCATGCTTCATTTAGGATTAATCGCCTTTGTTCATTGGGTGGTCCACACTGACATAGACGACTTCCAAGGGCTTGATAGAGGAAATGCTATAACAATTAATTACAATTAGTTAATTATAATAAATAATTACACTTAGTTAATTAAGGAAGTATGCTTTGAACTTATGGGATAATATTTGTTCAATATGCAATAAAAAATATATATATTGGTTCTGTCATTGCCAGTTTCATATTGTAAATAATATCTAGTAATTATTGAGATAATATGAATGCGATAAAACATTAATTTTGAATAAAAATATAAACCTTTAAAGAAGGGTATATTACTATACATACAAGATAAAACATTGGGCAATAATATATTTGAGGCTTTAGAAGATGAGTACATTAGCTTATATTTGTATATGTATACCAAAATAAAAAACTACGTAGGCACCAATATGCAAAAGTGGATAAATAGAACTAAAAATACTATACATGTAACCAATATGCTACATTTAAATAAATCGAATATATGTACCTATTTACAAGCCAGGCACACTGTACGTCAAACATAGAATTCAGTACGACAGATAACTTTTCTCATTTCCATTTCCAATAGTTAAATAGAGTTCAGTACAAGATGTACAAAATATACTACTTCTATTGTCCAATAATTTCTTATAGCAAAAAAAGTATTTTTATACTATTTACATGTAGTAAAATAAACTTACGTGGCTAAAATTTAAGGCATAAAGAGAATATAGCCAAGCCCAAACATAACCATGAGCCGAGAGGATTACACTCTTACCTTTTCAATTCCAGTGGTAGTCTTAATCAATGCTAAGTAGTTATTTAGGTCATCGGCTACAATATAGGGTGGTAGGTTTGCAAGTAAAGCGTGGATGACTGGACCACACTTACTGGCTATAACAGTGTCATGAACCTCACGTAACTCCCTCTGTAGAGGATGCATGAAAATTAAAAACATTGATCAAACATACCTGTATAATTCTCTTTTTCTGCCTTTGCTTATACCTTTATATCAATGTGATTGTATTTGATTGTTACAAGATAGATACACATTAAATTCATGTAAGCACTTTTTTTTTTTTTTTGGCCATGTATTATAAAATATATACATTGGTCATAGTAGCTATATTAGATGGGGAAATATTGACATTTATACTTTAGTTAATTAATTAATTACACATTAGCATGCACTGACCTTACTGGCTTTCTCTAAAGCGCATTGCAGAATTACATCTAGGGCAGGGAGGGAAATGGTATTGTACTGTGATTGGCAGAGAAGGGTGAATAAGCAAAAAGGTACAATGATTGGATAATAGAAGAGGTAGAGGAAATATGATTGGTTTATACATGAGTGAGAAAATAAATATGATGGGCTTATAGAAAATTAAAGAGAAGGGTTACTATTAGATTATAAGAGAGGAAAGGAAAGGATGATAGATAGGAGAATAAACCAATGGATTCTTCTCTTTATTATTAGTAGTATTACTATTAGTATTAGTATTATTAGCAGTATTATTATTATGATTATTATTATTACTAGTAGTACTATTAGGATTATTATTAGTAGTAGTATTATTATTAGTAGTATTATAATTAGTAGTATTATAATTAGTAGTATTATTATTGCTAGTAGTATTATTATTATTAGTATTATTATTATTAGTATTATTATTATTAGTATTATTATTATTGTATTATTATTAGTAGCATTATTATTAGTATTATTATTATTACTGTATTACCATTAGTATTATTATTAGTAGTATTATTATTAGTAGTATTATTAATACTATTATTGGTAGTGGTAATATTATCAATACTATTATTAGCATTTATTATATCTTTTATCCAAATATGCCAATAATGCGACTGTTCAAATGCAGGCTAAGGTGCATATGAGCCTTCATCGTGAATAGTATTTTTCCACCTGCATGAATATAACTCCAATCCATTATAACTATGGTGAATACAATAGAACAACCTTTACACCTACGTCAAAGTCTACAATTTCAGGCATGTATGTCGTTAAAGTTTACCATTTTTATTTGTTTGTTTCTTTTCGGTTAATATTAAAAATAATTTTATCTTCTTGTAAGATGATCACATATATGCATACACTAATTACAACTCTACTCTTACAAAACCTGTATTTATTTTTGTTATTAAAGCTGTTGTTGTGCCTATTCATATAATCAAAATTAAAATTACTATTCCTTATATTCCTATACAAATATTTTATTACTATAACTTAAATATTTTAAGATCAGTATTTAATCACAAGGCAGGGATTCCAAACATCATATATATAGTATAATATTGTATAGAATACCACAAACATACCTCTTGGTCTAAGTTAAAAGAGCAAATTGCTTTAATGACACAAGGGAAATAAGATCGATGTTGAGTCCCCACCATCCTTCCAGTCTTGCACAGATAACAACGCAAATAGGCAGAGACCATTGGATCTTCTATATAATTAAAATAAAAATAAAAATAAAATCGGATAAAATAGAATAAAAATAATAAATAAAGACAAAGGAGTAAACAACTTAAATAAACAAAATAACGTAGAGGAATAAAAATATTAATAAACGAAGAAAAAATAGAAATAAAATAGAACAAAATCAAATGATAATATAAATCGATAAATAAAAACACACAGAGAGAAGATACATATAGAAGCAAGTTATATATGTAAAGATTGATTAATTGTAGCGAAATAGACATGTATGTACGTCGGGTTGTTAGGCCTTGTTATATCAATGTACTAATGTATTATGAAAATGCACAATTAATAAATAATAAAGTTTTATGATATCTTTCCATTGTGCTATAGAACTTTAATAATCCAATGAAAAGCTGGTAGGAAAATTTTAATCGACAGCTGTTAACATAATACTGTTTGTATCACATTGAGACAATTATTACTTTATTGACGTATGTAAATCCTACAATGTTGTTAAATATATTTTTAAGAACCTTTGTTAATCAAAACCAAGTGTAAATAGCCATATTTTTTAAAAAAACATTGTAACTACTACAGCTAATGGCTATATGATTTACACTGTATAATCTAAATCATAAACCCATTCCCTCCAAAAGGAAAACAGTAAAGCTACAAAAAAATACTAGACAGAGAAACTTAAACACCAAATCTGTACGTTCGTATACCAGTGGATAAAACGAAATATATGGTAGTAATGTATGGTATAATAAGTGGACTAGATAGGTGAATAGATAACTTGAAACATAAGATATCCTATATGATCGGAAGAGAGAAATTTTGTATAGGAAAAATGATTGGGAGAGTTGACCAGAGGTTTGGGAAACAAGGGTCCATTAACTACTTACCAACATCATTAATGCTCATATTTATTCTTACGAGGGCCTCACTAGTTAGATCGTCTCCAAGAATCTCATAGCAACCAATAAGGGCAATCTCCGCATATCTATAAAGACAAAGACATTGAAATAAATGCATGTATGTGGTTGGGGCTAAACCGTACAATCGAGAAAGAATAGCTACTTGTTATTTTTTATTCTATACTGCATTCTAAATGGTGTATGTATGTGCGTGTAACACAGATTTTGGGGTAGACTATGATGATTGGTAATGGACAATAAACTATGCATGTGATTGGACAGATACGCCTACAGAAGGACCCTATATAGTTTACTGGTGGAAAAGAATATATTAGGATTTAGAGGTTCACAACATCTCATCCGGTAGCTCACAGACCGCAATAGTCTCTCTTTACAGTAACCGTAGTCAGTTCTACCATTTACCTACAATCCTAATCCTACCTTTCTCTCCATTCATTGATTAGAGTTAAAATAATACAGACATTACCCCACTGTTTATTATAATCAACATAGCACACATTACTTAATTATATATAACATTATAATAACATAGATATCATCCAATAAGATAGGGTATTTTAAAAAACACAGACATCACCCAATCAGATACCATAATTAAAATAACACATTGACACCTACATATGAGGAACCAGATCTTTAATAGATGCAACCTTGGTGAACCAATTGCGACAGGTCTGTTGTACCTCCGTGCTAAAACCCATGCCTGGATAGAAACAGCAATATGCAAGCAAAGAACGTTATGACCAATCAAAACTGAATGCTATTAGTTATTAATAGCATTAATGTCTAAGATAATCCCTTGTCCCCTTCCATTCCTTACTATAATACGTTTCATTTTTTCTAGTGTTTTTCTCTCTCCTCTTTTTAACTGGCATACTATTAACAGAGCTTCACCCTCTCATACCTTCAGTAACACCAACATACTGCAAGTAATCAGTTTACTATATTGCACACTACACTATTACTCGACCTAGACTAACCTTGCGTGGACCCTGCCATTGTATTCTGTGCCTTCATCTGTGTGCCAACGTGGCGATAGGTCAGATTAAAATTTAATGTTATTTAAGTATTGATGCCATTGCACAATAAATTCATTTGGTCATATTCAAAGGAAATCTTTTATTTTCTCAGCGTAATTATATTACTTTCTTTTTGTTTATAAATAAAACTAGTAGTATAAAAAGGTTAAAGAATTATAAATAACACAATTCATACACCTAAATACCATAAATAAATTATTTGTACAGTAAATCGTAGCACAAACCTTTAGTGCTGTTATATAATTCTCTAACTTAACCTCCACTATCTTTCTCTGCATGCATACGTACAGACTAATATACGAATACTTCCATAGAT
The DNA here is from genome assembly GCA_002751075.1 of Ichthyophonus hoferi. Lineage (NCBI taxonomy): Eukaryota > Ichthyosporea > Ichthyophonida > Ichthyophonidae > Ichthyophonus > Ichthyophonus hoferi. Next base: position 212,104 of record NAOQ01000023.1, read on the forward strand.
CTATTCTGGCCCATTCATAATGACAGAATAATACAAACAATGTATGTATATATATATATATATTCAGTTATATAGATATTTGTATCAATTAAGGCTAACTGTGAACCTACTTTCTATGAACCTCTAGTGTTCACTGCTACATGTCTCTACAACTCAAAATATAAGTATGTGTTTATAATATATATATATATATATATATATATGTGTGTGTGTGTGTTTATGTATGTGTTTGCTCTGGCTAAAAGCGATTGCCGTGTAGGTTACGTAAAGGAATAACTACCATATCTAAAATACCAATAATACCTTTAAGACCTATAATACCTCATCTATACATATATAAACATTACAGTTAAACAAACCCAAGCAGCGTACATGCGCTATATATATCACACAAGAGATAATACACAGAGAAAGAGAGGAATATCTAACCGTGATTCTCTTGTAAACCAATCCACCAAACAGATCTAGCAGCCTGGTAACCAGTACAAATATACAGGGATAGAAAGACCTCCCTTTGGCCTTTGTTAATAACTTGGCGCCCTGTATGCATACAGTACTCTTAGTCCATGTGTTTTTTTTATGTTTCCTTATATGGTGTCTACATTTATTTGTTTGTCTTTTTCTTTTTTATCATGCATTCGTTTTTGTATATTTCTATAATTGATTGCAAGTTTTCATTATATATTTATTTCCGGTTGAAATGTATAATTAACAAGAAATTATGTCATGATTATGTTTTCGGCAATGTCACTGTACACACTGTCAACAATGCTATTACAATAATGCTTGCTTGGTTCCCCTTACGTAAGCATATATGTAGGTATACCTACTAACTCATGATTAACAGAAGTATGTCGCAAATAATGGTCAAAGCTTATCAAGGATAGAAAACAATAGCTTAAAATTAAAACTAACAAATAATTGGGAAAAAGTGGAGAGGGGATGACCTGGTAGACTATCTTTATCGCCCTAATCCACTGTTCATTGGTCCAGGCGTCAATAAGATTCTGTTAATGCCTAGTTAGTATATATAGAGTAGAATGTCATCATACTAGTATTGACTGCCATGCTTGCCATTAGAGGTGGTCAACTATATATCCAGATTATATATGTGGGTAGGTAGATATATACGAATATCCTTCTTAACTCGGTAGTTTGGACACACCATCCGGTTACTATACACGCATATGCAAATAGATATACATATAGATATACATATAGATATACATATAGATATACATATAGATATACATATAGATATGCATATAGATATACATATTTCCATACATCCCAGAGGCACTTTCTTGTCCCCCTGTGATAGCCTGTACGCACCAGGCCTCTCTCTAGCACACACACACCTATTCTACATAAAATCATCATAATATCCTTTATATTGCTATAACTGCAATATTATTATCAAATACCCACCACACTAACGACTAAATACATTCACCCAATGCTGCACCTGATTGAGAAGATTAATCTGATCAAGATATCTTGATTTAGTCCAAATTTCCATATCAGATTGATCACTAGATTGACCTGTTTTCATTGGTTCTTGTGCCTTTAATCCCTTCTGTATCATTGGAATTTCTATATATGTGTGTTTTATTATATTAATATACTATTAAATGTTAATATTACCCAATAATTGGATGGATAATTAGCATAAATGACAATCTTACATGTGTGCATATACGTATATGTAGATCAGAGTAGCTGGTTAACCAAAACATTGCATGTTTATGTTAGTGTGTTTGTTTGTATAGCTACTGATATATATGTCCTATATATATATATATATTTACGGCTATATACTTTATAAATACTTATATATACGTACACACACATATATATATATATACCTATATGTATATACTTAGTTATATGCCGAGGTATGTATTTCTATTTATATGTCATGAATATATACAGGCCAATGAACGTAATGTATAGAGCAGATGGTATATTAATACGTGCTATTTTACTATTATTAAAATGATTTGATTGCAAAATAATGTAAATATCTACATAGAGTTACCTCTACCCCAACCAAATTTCTTTTTATAGAGACATAACCCAATCATTTACGCATATGTTTCCCACCAATAGAAATTGATTTCCTACGTAGTGGCTGGCTATATGGTAGCAATTGATATAACATATTCATATACAGTAAACGTAGAGGAAGAGAAAGAGTTGGAAATTAAACACAGCTTTCAATACGTAATAAAAATATAAAAATGCGTAAAGAGAGAGAGAGAGAGAGAGATAATACAAAGGAAAAATGAGTGCATAATATTACAAGGAAGGCAAAGATATCAAGATAGGATAATAAGGTACCTTGGCCCATACCTAGTTCAAAAGTGTTGTTATTTTTCAAAATATTCTCACACTTCACAGTCCACCAATCGTTCACATCATCTTGTGATTGGTTGGCCTCACTAAAAGTGAAATTTACAGTTATATTATCTACAAAAGGTTATATATATATTATTAATATTTATTTTTTTATACAAGTATGTGATTGGTGATTTTTGATCAATAAATATACAACATAGTTAGATAATAGTCACATAACCATGTCCTAAAAATCAAAAATTAAAAAATCCATTTAGTCTATTCATAGGTTTAAATCATTGGTCAATTAAAGTAGCTCAAAACCTAATCCTGAAAGATACATTCGTTTACATTGCTCCTTGTTCCATGAATCTATCCAATAACAAACTCATATATATATACTGTTACGTGATATAAAAATACCTATCCAATTGCTTTGCAGTATTTTTTGCATAACAAGTACTAGTGAAAATATACCCTAATTGAGCAGGTAACCTGACAGCAAATAGCAAACCAAAGCTATACATGCTCATTGGTAGTAAATCATACAGCAATATATCTCTCTAGAAAGCAATAAGAATCTAAACATGTACATTGCATTCACGCTTGTATATACACATATCAACATAATATAATCATCTTAACATACCTATTTCTCTCCATTTCATTGGACATTAGAGGATCAGTGATGTCATTATGATGCAGTCCTAACTGGGATAAGGGGTCTATGGGTTGTAATACTTTAGTATCCCCCTAGGGTAAAACAAATTTTTATTTTCTCGAACTCCCATTCATATCTATATACACATTATCTGTTTTTCTTTCATATACTAAATTTCTGTTACTCTAGCTTGGTATATATTTAGCACGACCCTCTATATGTATTATCCAGCGTTAATAAGTACTGATTGGTACTAATAGGTATATGAATCTAATATTTTTATCACTACTATTTTGAATATCTTTATCTCTTTCCTTTGTGACGTCCTCACTACGCATCCTATGAGGTTATAATTGGTAGTGTAAGTACGTGTACATAGTGCAGTCCTTTGTATACTTGTATGCATGTGCTTACATAATATAAGACTCATAAGTGCCTCGCTCTCCCGCCCTCCACAGCTTTATCCACACATATATTTATATATATTCACTTTTTTTCACTTTTATTCTATAATTATCTCTTACCTTCCAGGTTATATGTAGCCTACAACATAATATATTCATCGATATATCTAGTTAAAAAATCTACACCCCAACAGCTACTATAAAATCAATCTATACCTAACTACATCAATCCAATACACACATATAGACATACCTACCTACAATGAATTCAACTTCACTGACAGGAACCTTGGCTGTCTTGATTGGAACTCCATTTTTATCCACCTAAACCCATATAAAATTTGAGTAGTGTGTCAGTATGGATCTTGCTTTACACTATACTTTATAAGTACCTCAATTGGTATGAATTGGTAGGAGATTAAATTATATACTTTTTATAAGCATTATTATTAAATGGTGTACGATTTTAAACCGTGTAGATGGTATGATTTGGTCAGAAATTTTATATTTTACAGGCTCATTTACATTGGTCGGTTTCCTTCTCCGCCTCCTTTGTCTTTTAGTATTGTACGATAGTATAATAATATAATAGTGTGATACTATAATGATATAATAGTACCGTGGCATGATAGTACCGTGGTATGATAGTAGAATAGTATGATGGTAGAGTAGTTTGATAGTATGATAGTCTGATAGTATAATCGTATGATAATATAATAGTCTGATAGTATAATGGTATAATAGTACAGTAGTATAGTAGTACAGTGGTATGATAGTACAGTAGTATGATAGTACAGTAGTATGATAGTATAATCGAAAAATATTCTGACAGTATAACATTACGTAACTATGTATATATTTCATTGTACCACATCAGAGATACAATCAAGAATACTTTCGCTGTTGGTTGTATCTCTAAATTATGCTAACAAACATTATTATACAGAATAATTATATGCGAGTATTTATTCTTATTGTAATTTGACACCCTATAATTACCATTATTATCACATTATCGCGCAAATTAATAAAACAATTCGATGTAAAACAAACTTCATCGAAGCGCTATATGCAAATCCAAAAGGGTTTGTACGAAGCACTAAAGAAATACTGTAAGTATAGCAAAACACTTTAAAACTAAACGCATGAAGGACCCTAAGTAAATGGTGCAGGTATAATATGGCAATAACCTTTAAAAATAATAAATAACATCACTTATAACCTGTAATCTACAAGTGAATATATTATACAAAAAACATATAAAACATATATTATAACAACACAAAAAAGGAAAACTTATACACAAGTTAGTATACAAATCATGTATTTAAGCCCCACTATAACCATTTATTTTCTAAACACTAATGGTTTAGTATACTATGTTCTCCTCAATATAACTGCACTGACATAATATTAATATGATCAAGTCACGGGTCAACTAAATATTTCATTATTTCATGTGATTTTACCCAGGTGGCCTCTTTGAAACTCTCAACCTAACATCCTTTTCTTTGCTACAGAAAACATGTCCTATTTCTCCTAAATATGTGAAGTACCTACAGACAATCCTTCCTGAAAAGGGTGACACTGCGTGGCTTTCAGGTGGCATTTCAGTGTATTCTCCTCACTGTCATAGTCTCGTACCTTAGGAGACCTGCCAAATTTATGCACGTCTATAAGCTACTATCAGCTAGCCAAAGGACTGGTGTGTTCAATGTCGTTTAAAGTACCATCTGTTTGATTTATGGCAGCATATTGTAGCTAGGGTACTCTAGCACAGCTGGTCTTATATACATGTTCATGTTATATATGTACATAGGAAGTTATCCATATACTACGGTCATATATATATGCGGATTCACAATTAGTTGCTATTTTCTATTAATGGTATATACATTTCCTCTATTGGTTTAGTAGTGGTTTTCTTTTTAAGGAGAATAAATGAAAGACTGTGGAGGTCGAAAGGAGTAAGAAAAAGAAAGAAAAGATACAAAAAATAGATTCAAACAATCAATTTTGCTACCTCTTTCGCGTCTTTCCTCACCCATTTCCACATTATATTTAAAAATATACTTTTCAAGGAGGTATAGCGTTGAAGCAAAATACGCTTTATTTATTTTTGTGCCCAAAGGCGAAAATGCATCTAGAAGGAAGGGAGAAGGGAAAGTCTCAAATAAAAATAAAACCTATTAGTAAAACATTAGGCAAGAACACTATTAAAAAGAAGAGAGAAAATATGTAGATAAATATATCTGTGTTTTAATGATGCATACAGGTCTTTGTATGGGTGATATTAATATTCATGGAGAAGTTAAGAATAATAAGAATACGCAAACACCGCACTTGACTGAAGACTTACCAATCAAAAGTAGACATGGCTTACAGCCCAACAAATGACAGAAAGATAGAACATAAACCAAACTATTTAACTACAAAGATGGTGGTATACGCTAGTGCAATAAAGAACTAAAGTGAAAGACTAGAGCCAACAAAATAACAAATAACCGAAATGTTCGTAAATAATCAATACTACAATACCGGTAGAGAAATGATCTATCCTAGTACTTTAACGACGATTAAATGCGCACACATTGCGAATATTCTATATGGCGGTATTTTATTGGGCAAGGACGCACTAGAAAATTTTTTTAAAAAAAATTGTAATAATTGGAACAATAATAATATTACTAATAAAAATAGTAATAATAAAGTAAGAATAAGATTGAAAGTTACGTCTGAAATAAAAACTTTTTTTACCAATAATGATATAGATATATACCAAATAATAATTATTATTATACTTTTATATTTTACTTTGTTCCTGGTAGATAAGATAAGATCAAATGGGTCAACAGTTCACATAAAATGTAAAATAGGAGGATAAGAGATATATCAATTGCATTTAAGTATAAAAATTAAATTCCTAAAAATATTTAAACTTTAAAATTAGAAAAAAATAAAAGAAAAATAAAATATTTTCTATATCTATACAGCTGGAAATTTGAAATCACAAGAAACTTTTAAATGGGCATGATTGATGGTAACCTAAAAAAAATGTTTAAAAAGAAATACTTTTGTCAATAAGCCAATCATGCGATTAGTCTGGGGATTTACAGCACATAGACTGGTAAAAGTATTCATAGTAACTATAAATAAGTACACTAAACATACCAAATGTATAGGCGTAAGTTTATGTGTACGTATGTATGCATAAGTAGTAGTTTGAAGGTTTTTTTAGTTGTTCAATTGTGTTGAAGACTTTATCTTAGTAAGTCTTTAACTTACTAACATAACGTTCACCCAAATACCTTAACCTTAATTGTTATCGACGCTACAGCTCACTATGTACCCTTTCACGTCGGTGAGTCTACTATTCGTCTTGCTACAAATAGACACATATGCCAGTGTAGGCAGGTACTTAGGAAATAATTGTTGCACAGGTTATATTATTCACTCAAAACTACAGCCGTACTTTATAAGAACAAACTAATGGCAATAAATATATGCAAAGTTACATTAGGCAGTGTAACTATTCTAGCTCTACCACTCTATTTTATCGTTTAATCAATTGATCTCTGCATCCCAATTTCTTTTTATGGACCAAAAAACAATGCTTTTTAAAACAGTTTTATTGAATTTACCCAAAGAGGGGAATTTTTTAAAAAAAAATACTTTCTAGGAGTTGTAAGGAATTGTAGAACTTAAGTTTTAAAATAATTTATAATGTACAAATGTTGACCTTCTGTATATGCCTATAGCAGACAAGTAAAAGCAATATTCCGGCACGACACCGTGCCCGTATAATATCTTTTTTTTTAATTGCAACAATTGTCTTTTTAGTTCTTTTAAATGTAAAAGCGAGTAACCTTCGTCACTTTCCTGAGTACTATCAAAATGATCAGTCAATGGAGCAAAAGGTGGAAAGGAATGAAGAAAGAAAGATTTTAGACTCTACCATGGTAGAAGGAGAGAACGAGCAAGGAAAACATAAGGATGCGGATATTGAAGGTACGATATTGAAATTAGATCAGGAAATGCAGGTCTCTACACGCCGATATGGTGAAAACTTGAAGAAACTGCAAAATGAATTGAAAAATGCTGAAGACAAACTTACCAAGCTACTTAGTAAGGACAAGGGTGCTAACCCATATATAAACGAAGAGCCAGCCTATTGTCTTGGTGGGGCGGGCTATTCTTGGGGACCATTTACAACTGGGCCTGAAACAGGTAAGCATTGCATTCGCTCTTGAGTTTCTCCAGTACTTTTCCTACTTTTATTTGTGTAGTATTATTACTTTCACTACCTGTGCATACTATTTGGTTTTATTTTTTATTCAAAAACACCACTATGTGTATATAAGCAATACCAATACACGTCACAGTATTACACATAACAATATATATATATAATAAAAATAAAAATTAGAGAAAATAAGTTATCATAAATATAATGCCTAGACACCAAAGGAAATGTTAAGAATTCTTTTTCACCATTAGAGCAATTCAGCTCGACAATCTGTTCATATCCTGTATATATTTTGTTCAATTGTCCAATATGAGTTGCTTGTTTCTTGTTTTAACCTATTGGTGAGTAAGAAGAATCAATCATCATGTCTTGTGTACATGTCTTATTTAATATCTTTTGTTTCCTTTTCTTTTGTGTTGTCTACCTGTAGCAACTCACACCACATTTTGCCACTTATTCTGTATATGGCATTATTGAATTACATTTGTTTTTTTGACAATTCTTAGTTTCTTAAATTTAAATTCCCTTCTTGCCATTATTTAAGTGGGCTTCTTGTTTTTTTTTTAAAAGCTGGTATTATATTTAGGGGAACGGTGTCTAGAATATTGATTCGTTCTTTTTTTTTGACATTATAATGGTTCTTTGCTGTGTGACTACAAAATAATAATAAAATATTTATAAAGAGAAGACATTTGAATAGACAGGAGGTTGTACACACTTTAATTTTAAATATATATTGGAAATACTGTCGGCTTCTAGAGCAAATAGTGAATTCTAGATTAAGTTAAATAAAGAACACTAAATTATCGACATAAATGATAGGTGCATTATTGTAAAAATTGATGGTGCCAAGAATAATACCTGCTTCATACTACATAAGTCATATATGTTTTTATGCCTATATATTATTGTAAATTACCTTGATATTTTTTGGGTGCTTATGTCTCAGAATAACATTGGCGTGATGTGAAAGAGGGAAAGAAGATGTGATGAATTATATTAATCTTACATAAAGTTTGTTTTATAATATTTCCCTGTATTAGCTCATAACTCACTTCCACTCTATATCAGGATGTGAACGACGCTGCACTTTTGGAATGGATTACAATCAAGCGAAATCAGCTGCTGCTATTATTGGTACACCAATGAGTGATAGAATAGCAAAACAACCTGGGCAAAAAATGTTTGCTTTTAGTCTTGAATCACCTGCAAACTTTGGGGTCTGGGCAAGTGAAGAGAGAATGAAAAAATTTGATTTCACCCTTCATTACCGATATGACGCTGATGTACCTCTACTGGGACAGGTTGGAGATTTTATGCCCCACCCCAACCCACTCACGAGCTTACCTGATTTCAATGGACTGCCATGGATATCGTATGAAGATCGCTTGAATAAGCCTATTATTTCTATTGTAATATCAAATTGTGCTGGAAGAAATGGACGTGACCAGGTGATCGAGAGATTGTTGGCCACTAATATTACTGTGGCTAGTTATGGTAATTGTCACAATAACGCAAGAATACCTTCAGGTGATAGTCTACCTAAAGATCCCGTTGCTGCCCGGTTCATTACCCAGGGCGATAAATTTCGTCAGAAAGAGGGCATTGTAGCCATGCATTTATTTCATTTTGCAGCTGAAAATTCAGATTGTGATTACTACCACACTGAAAAAATATACCAGGCTCTACGATCTGGCGCTGTTCCTGTTTACATGGGTGGGAAAACAATTACAGATTTTGTTCCTCCAGGCTCTATTGTTGATATGCGTGATTTTGAAACTCCTGAAGACTTGTCAGTGTATCTTCAGGCTGTTGCAGCAAACAAAAACCTTTATATGCAATTCCATGCATGGCGTTTACGTCCTCTACCTGATTTTATTAAGGAAAAGCTTGAGATTGCAAAAATGGAACGTACCCCAAAGTGGTATTGTGATATTTGTAAACTAGTACGTGGTCCTGATAGGCCACCTGCAAGGCCTGATATAAGTTGTGAGACAAATAGGTTTTAAAACATATCTATTTTTTGTTGGTTTAATAGCATTATATGATTAGATCCCGTTTTTTTTTTTTAGCAAAGAAACACAAGTCACTACATGTAATAATTTAGTAAGTGTTTAGTTTTTTCTAAATTGAGTAATAATATACGTAACTCAATGATATAACTAGGACTATTTAACTTCTTTGATATCTAAGCTACCCATTAATATTTGAGTGTACAGGATTGGCTTTTAAAAAAAGAAAAAACCCCTTTAGCAACAGTGTAGCACTTTTAAGTTTACATCTGTTATTGTATGTAGCTAGTAGTCTTTATTTATGTTATTGATCTTATTCCTTTTTCAAACTATATCAACGGGTAACATACATTCAATCTGGACCAGGTCTTCACTTCAACGGAATCTAATGTAATAAAATGCTTTCAGCAATTAATTATAGACAAAACAATAAAAAAGGTTGTTGATAGTAAAAAGAATAACGTGTCCTCTTTCACTACTAACAGCAAAAGATTGCCAAATAGTCAGGAGAACAAACTTTGATAACCAACACATACCCCTAGGCTCTGAAAAGAACTCATAGACTCTTAGCCTTGATTTGAGGCAATAATTTTTAGTCTGCAAGGTCCTTACCTCTCATAAGATCCAAAATTGGGCTAACTTGTTCCCATAATTAACATGTATTTCTACCGCAAATAACGGTTCATATAGATGTCAATATTGCCGCCAATTGGGAGTATAATAACTAATATAAATTTGGCTATTGCTCACACTTAAGAGGATTCCACAGAAGGCTACAATAAGAATAAAAATAATATCAATAATCATTTCAAAACAAACTAAAACAGATAAAGTTAGATCCTTTAACCCTTACCTCTAAATATAACTTTATATTTCTCTCCTGTGAATTTTTTAAAACACAGTAACACTACCATATTTGCATAAATGTTCTTTTTTTTTAGAAGAAAAGGCTTGTGTATAATATGAAAGTTATCAGAGCTATTGCAATCTAGTAAATTTAATATCAAATACATCCTAAAAAATTCTGAGTACTTCGTAAAGTTCATGGACATATGTCATCATTGTGTGGTATCCTTAATATCTGTTGATCTTTTGTTCCAGGTGATAGTAGAGCATAATGCAGTAAAGCTTCGTAATGACTCCTTATTAAGCTAAACAATGAAACTTGCAAAAATTAAATAGCCCTGACTAAAAGCCAATGGAGGAACTTTTCCATGTTAGACTTTCTACAATTTCTTAACGGAAGGAGGATTCTTGAAGCGGAATAATGCTGACTGCTTGACTCACTGATATATATCGTGAAAAGAAAAAAACAACTTGTTTTTACTTTTCTCTAACTGGTGGTCCAAAAAATGGACTTAGTTGACGGCTCATACTAAAAAGTAATTAAAGATGTATTGAAATCATGTTTACGGTTTTGACCACAGGCATTTTAGTCTGGGGCTTTTCGGCCATTACTAATGAATTGAGTTGGTGTTATTAGTTTTCCGCCGATGTACTAACCCGTCAGTATCCTACATTGCGCTCATTTTCTAGATAGTTCAACATTTTGAATTTAAACTAGTTTCTTAATAAATAAAAAATGGACGTTTATACGAATGACTACCTAAGTTTTTCCTTTATTCTCATAAAGAAGATATACTACGTTAAAACAAAATACTTTTTATCAAAAAACAAATAACGGATCTGTTGATCTACAATGAGAAGCCTATTTAGAACCGTGAGCCAATCAGTATAATACTGAAGTTGCCGAAATTAGTATCTATATTTAAGTATTCCACCGCCAATTAGAAACTAAGAGCCTTGTAACCAATGAGATGGCGCAGAAGGTTAATTACCCATTCATTAATAAATTAAAATAATCCTAATACTAGCTTAACATTACAACAGATAAACTCCACTTTGTACTACTTATCTCTGCTCTGATTCAAAAGGGATAAATGCTTTGTTGCACTTGGATGCAAATGCAAAAATTGAACAATGAGCTCGATCAGTAAGCGATGATATATTCTAATGTAAATAATAACTATCGTCGCTATTTAATATTAGTAAGTAGTTCATTGAGTTCTGAACGAGCGAGTGATCTGGACACTCGATTATCATACACGAGAGCCAGTAGTGGATTAGACATTACAATAACGATGTGTTTATTACATCTATATAATAAAATACAAAGTGCTTTTGTGTACGTTTATGAGAACTTTGTATTTTGCTATAGATCTCCTTTCTATATAGAATGGCTTTTTAGCCAGCTACCTCATTGGTGTAACTACTTGCAAATTGCAAATTGTCTGTTGATAAATTAATCAATCAGGTCAGGTTGAAAGATTGTATCCAATTAAAACATTATGCAATTAAATCACTATGCAACTAACTAATCTTGAGAATTGATCTACCTATTATCTTGAGCCACGATCAAACCTTTTATTCATCTGTAGTTAGCGATCATCTTAAAACACTAAACTGTTAAGTAGAAAACTTGTCCTGAGAAAATGTCTGATACCCGCTGATCTAGTTGGAAAATAAAAGAATATCAGTCAGACATGTCTGTTTTTCTATTACCCATCAATCATTGTTATACAGGTAACGGTAATTACTAAAAAATATCTTAACTGTCATGCTGTGATAAGTTTCCATTATTGCATTACGTTAATTGTGCTGTATTGATTGCTATAATCTAACTTGCTTAATACAACTGCATTTATAGACAAACACCAAAAGTAATTATGGTTTACCCAACACACAATCATGTACCTTCAAAGCTGTCAATTGATTTAAAAAATAATCAAATGCTCAATAGCATATGTTTGATCCAAATTAGAGATAAACTATTGTAGCCCTGGTCAATGGATGAATATTCCTCTAAAATTGTTGTTGTCTCAAGGTTATTGTTGGAAGTATTAACCAGGTCCATGAGGATAGGAAAGAAAGTTCAAGTTATACTTTCTACTGACTCAGAAGAATCAACCACCAGTAATAGCAATCTGGTAAACAGGACTCCTCTCCCTGCAGATTTTGACTTTTGAGTAATGAGTGTAATTAATAGGTTGCGTTTTGGACAGATGTCATCTTCTAATAAAAATAAAGTTCTAACTTCCAGTCATAACTGAATTAAAAAAGATATTTTTGATTTAAGTCAAACAACTTTTATTTGCAAATGTAATCTTCTTCCATTTATGTTTCCTGTTTTACCAACTCAAGTGAACATATCAAAGTTATATCATAAAAGATGATTCATCAAAGCTTGTCATTAACGTAAAACTACTGAATGAAACAGAGCTGAGGCTAAAGTCTATTCACAGTGGATTTACTGGTTCTAATTCTTTTCTGGGAAGATCCTCTGAGTCTGAGGAAAAAGTGATCTTCATTTTCTTGGCTTCATTTGCAAACCATGGGATGAAAAACAGGGTTTTGATGTAATTCTTCTTGTTGTAAATGCTCTTTTTTGTATTATTATTACGATTAATGATTGTTATCAATTAGAGAGTTACACATTTTTTTATTAAAAACATTTGCTCATATAATATTTGAGCAGTCCTTTACTATGACCTGTACCCTAGTTATGTATTTCTTCATAAATGACTGACCTGTTATTCATACTTTAACCTAGTTGCTCGGTTAAAACGTGGTGCAAGAACGTCGACTTTGAAGGCACATGTAGTACAACCGACAAGCTGGTAGCAAGTAGATTATAAAGTAATTGATCCAATCCAATATTAGTTGTTTGATGATATTCTAAATTGGATGAAATGATTCGTCAACTCATTAATTGGAAGTGAGAAATAGAATCAATGGCTTGGATATTAACAAAAACTTCATTCAAATAAGGCCACATATATAAGACCAATTGTAGAATTAAGGTTAAGTTATGGTCAAGAAAGTTTAGTAGGCCTTATTGGTTTCATGTGAACCACGTTAGCCTTTAAGAAACCATATGACCATTTCCATTTGAATCCAAATATGAAAAATGGCTACGTTGACATTTTCAATAAACAAAGGTCATGAAAAAAAATAAAAGGAACAAAAATAACAGAAGAAAAAAATGGAAAATGACATATGAACCACTATAAATCAAGCTTTGTATTTCTTAAAACTTGCTAACAAGATCTTACATACACATATTTTTAATGAAGGTTAGAAGGTACTTAACCTGAATTTTATAACCATTATATTTTATTGTAAGGACTAGTTCTTTATTGGCACTTGATTATAATCATCAGTACTCAGATCTGCCTCTTATTGAAAATACTAATAATTCTTTAATTATTTTCAATAGTAATAATAATTAATACATATGCCAAACTTTAGCACCTCTTATTGATCATTCACACAGTACTATTACTACAACTGTACCTAAATGTGCATCAAACACATCTCATTTTCTTACTTAAAGTAGATTACAGCAAAGCCATTTCTGTTGATATTACAGCAAGAGAAACTTCTAAACAATACCCGATTAGAGTCCCAAATGTCTGTAGACAAATCACCAGAACCACTGCATCTTCCTTAAAAAACATTTCAAAATGAAGTATTGGAGTGGAGTTAAGAATTAAAATCCATCATATGATGTGAAAATCCCAAATCACAACCCAAGTGTTATCATTATTCTGGAATAATTGGCTTCAGATAGTTCATGCCTCTTTTCAAATTAAGTTAAGATACCATATTTGACCAGAGGTCAAATATGGTATGTGATGACGTCTCTTGGAAATCAAAAAACTCTGCGTGGATTAATATCCTCTGATTCTTCACTTGACTCTGCTTTACTGGTCTCTTGACGTGTGAATTTGGTGCCTTCCTTAAAGAGGTGTCTCTGAGTAAACTGATCGTCCCTTAAATCCAAAGAATAAGTAATTATCTGTCTATTCTTCCTTTTAGTAGCTACAGGTCCTGTCTTTTTAACCATAGTTACAAATTATTTATGTTTTAAGGTGGCAATAATCTTATCTGGTGACTCTTGACTTAAGAAATTTGTAGCTAGCTAGCCAAGCGTAAACTAAGTATGCAATACTCAAATTTATTCTTGTAACTTATAAACAGGATTCAGACTAAAACCGGGTTTGTTTGGTTATATAGTTGTTGGATTATGCCAAACCAAATTGATCATGTTATTATTTCACACGTATAAATGCATTTCCCAATAGGAGATCAATGTGGCTGTTTTATGACATGTTCTTAGAAACAAGTTGACCAATGACTATTCAAAGAATTATCAAGAAACTTATATATCAACTGCTGTTGTAAACTAATCAGCCAATGACTATTGAAAAGATGATTATTGAATTTACATATAATGTGTATCATCAATTGTTCTGCATATGATCAAAACTAATGACCAACACTATTTAAAACCATGGTAAAGTTACACTCTAGACTGCACTAAAAATCTAGTCCTAATTAAATACAATTAGTGGCATCATTAAATTAATTAATTGTCATTAATTAATATCTAAGTTTTAATTATTGATTTTAACCTCATTCTAAACGCTTCTTAGCATCTAGAGGTTCAATGTTATATAAATAATAAGTATTTTTGCACAAAATATCATGCATATTTTAGCCAAACACTTGAAGTAATTGAAATACTTTAACAAAGTCACCTCTAAGTGTTATAAGGCATCTAGCAGTAACTATTACTAAAATACATTAATTATAATATATCTTAGCTACAGTGATGTACTGCTAAACCCATTAGCCACTTAATGTAAAATATGCATAAGTGTCAATTTTGCTAGGCCCATATTTTTAGAGGTATGATGTTATATACCACTCATATACTTAATATACGCAAACCCGTGCTAAATATATATAACAACAGACATCTTTTGACTAGCATCTCTATCTTTATCTCATTAATTTGACACTGTATGGCTTAAAAAATGTTTAAATCTTATGCCTTACAGCATTTAAAATTTATGCTTTGTTCTCCTAAGCACTTCCACAATAGCTTAGTCTTATATAAAATAACAGCAGATAAATTCATTACATTATTGATACCTATGCTTTAAAAAACGCTGTTACAAGTCTTTTCCTAATGTGTTATACATGTGTTGCATGGCCCCAGCAAACGTTTCATCGTGATATACAAGGACCTCTCCAAGTTTTCCTCGGGGTATTCCATTGATTTGTCTTATTCATTAATGATTTCACACATTACACAACAGTATACTGTATGAAATATAAAAGTGAGATTTACCATTACTTCCATTTTTTTATGTGCTCAGTGCATGCCAAACATACACCTCTCTGGATCTCCATCTTTTACACCAACCAGGGAATTGATTATATCCATGCTGCTTTACTGTTTAGCTCACTTCCCGGAGTATTATCCATCACGCTACACTACAGTATGTGCTGCAATATTATGGCCTCTCTGAAGACATGAGTAGACACATTGTCAACATAGCATACATTGCCATGCACGCAACCGTAGTTTCTTATCTGTTCTGAGAATTATCCATATGTGTTGCTATCTTTACTTGTAACTTAACTCCTACCACTGCTTAAAACGTTTAGACAGACTTCTTAAACACTCTGGCACAAATATTCTGTACCTCTATACTACCCTTGCACCTTTGTGTAAAAAATATAGGATCACACCAACACAACCACTAGATATTCAAAATTTACAATCTGCAGCAATAAAGCATGTCTTCTTGGGCACTCAGATGTGCAGAATGGTTTAATCGTTCTTAATTGAAAGCTCCACCAGATTTCCATTCACAGTAACTTCATTTTCTTTATAGATGTATTATGATTTTAAATTGACTTTCTGCTTTGGGCCTTTGAGGTATAGCTGAAAGTCAAGTCCCTTTCTGAAATAGTATAAATCTTTCCTGTCTCTGGATTGGTTTCTATAGTTTTGAGGTTGATGATCATAACCTTGTCCAGGCTTAGATATGTACTTATTTTCTTGGTCTCAGCAGAATTTATGGGGGGAAAAGCTTTGTTTTTGTTGATGATTCTTACTATATCCAGAATGAAGGCTTGATCCATGAATATGAATATATATAAGTATTTTTTTTCTGTTCTTTCATAGATTCCTGGAACATAATTGATTGGCTAGGGTGGGAATATCATTTAAACAAAAATTTGTTTTGCTTTTGATCAGGCGTTAACTAACCATACTTTTTATTTAGGTATTTATTTTCCTTTAATTGTTATTTTGTTGAGAATCATTACAAATACTATCACAGCTAGTTTTCTTTTATACTTGTCAAAAATGAGAAGCTACTGATTAAACTCTATAAAATAGAGCTTTCTGTGTACTATATGCCAGGTAATGCCCCTAATTGATTCAGGACCATGCCCATTGATCATGTAGTAATGCACTGGTATATTCTGTTTCTATTGATAATGATACTACTAATAAAGTTATTAAGTTAATATTCCCACCTATTAACTGGCCTGAATATAGAAAGGTGTACTCTATAATATATATAATAGCTATGATGCGTACTATACTAGGTTATTAAGTAAACTATGGATCCAGGAGCTCCTGGTGGTCTGGAATTGTAGGGACCTTGGGGAACATGTATTGGCTTAAAGTAATCAGGAATCATAATGAATGAAGTGATTGCTTGTGATTGTAATTATTAATAAGAAATAATGATCACAGCAAGATATCCTTCTTCTGTACACTCACAATTACTACTTACTGACATTCAGTGAATCATTTTTTCCTGATACTTTTCTGACAGTATCCTCCTACAGGAAAATGAAATTGTCCCTGTGCAAACTCTTCTCAATGACTACACTTTCAAGATTGAGGATTACCAATTTCATAGAAAGTCTATATGCAATCAGCTGGCCCAACCTTCCTTGCCTACCTCACTTTTCATTCCATGATTTTTTCAAATGTTTCAGAAATTTTTTCTCTAAATAAGAGAGAATTTGAACTGGTTTACCAAGCCAACCACTGACACCAGCACACATCCTCATCATCACTACCTTCTTGTAACAACATGAAAGGGTCATAAGTATGACAAAGCACCATGCACTGACCTGGCTAGTAGGGTCACTGCTATGTTTATGATTACCACTACTGCCGTAGCACCCAGCATCACAGATCCTAAGAATTACAAGGAGGCCATGTTTGCAGATGAAAAAATGCATAAATTGCAGTCACATACATATGGAGATCCGTAACATAATGAGTTCTACGCATGAAATCTGTGATAGTTTTATTGACTTGCACACAGCTGTCGGGATCTCCGATTGTATAACTGATAGTAGTTATTGTTGTTTGACTAGTGTAAGTGATAGCTACTTGATCAGATCTGTCTTAAAAAGTTGGTTGTTGTGCTAGAAGTTCTATTGAAGAGCCATACACCAACTCTCTAGGTAACGGGTTGTAGTAATTTATATCCCTGTTTTAATTTAGAATGAATAGATGTTTTGATACGCTTAGGTGCAAAGGTGGAAATTGCACAATGTGATTGATCATTAAGTGAAGTTATGTCGCTATGTAAATAAGCACTATTATCACTATTTAGTGTCAGTAAGCAGTTTTCTGACTTCTGAACAAGTGAGTGATTTGAACACTGATTATGGTATACGAGACGAGAGCCAGTGATAGATTAGACATTACAATAACGATGTATATATATATAATTAAATGCAAGTGTTTTTTGTGTGCGTTTACGAGAACTTCATATTTGCCTAGATACCGCGCATGTGTGAGCAGCGGCTGTATTCTTTACTTGTGTTCCCGCATGTGTGTGCGGGGGCTTTTATTATTAGTTTGTTTTCTTTCATACTTCGTTTTTCGTTTTATCGCCAGTGCTAACTTTCTAGTTAACACGGATGCTACTAAGTTCAATAACTTAAATGGAGCCAATCATAAATATTCCTATTAGCTAATCCAACTCACGATAGGTCAAAGAGACCCACTAGAATTGTTTGATCTTACCATTATGTCCCTATTTAGATGGTGAATCGACTCATTTCCTCGTTGATGCAATGGTGTTCATATCCCGAATACTCGATCTACTTATTATCTAGGTTTCGATCGAACCTTCTTACTTATGTCTAACTATCTTGTAACAAGATGTACATGCTCAATCAATCTCTGAACTGTTATTGCGATTGTATTCAGTTTTGAGTTTAGGAGGTATTCCTGTCTTAATGCATTTGGGCGCAATAGTGCTTATAGCGCAGTGTATACGATCAATAAGGGTGCGATGTTACAATGTAGATATTAACTATTACACTATTAAATGCCATAGGCAGTTCTTTGACTTCTGAACAAGTGAGAGATCTGAACACTGATTATCGTATGTGAGTACCAAAGGTGATTAGACATTAAAATAACGATGTGATTGTTATATACATATATATTGTGATAAAATTCAGTGAAATAATTTAAATGTAAAGTTTTGTGTGTTACAAGTGACTTTGTATTTTGCCAGTGGGACCGCACTTTGTGTGAACGGCGGGGGGTCTTTACTAGTTATTCTGGTTTTTATTTATACTTGGCTTTATAGCTAATTATTTCATTAAGGTAACTGCTCACATACTGTGACAATTCAATTTACCTGGTTGGAAACAACATAATTAACCAATATTGAGCCGATCATTTCACTATCTGAATTTACATAGTTGGAGGACCAATTGATTCAATTTTCAAAAGCAATATGTAATGGTAGTATTCACCACAAATAGCATGTGCATAGCCATGACAACTATTTGCCAGAAAATCTCTTACATTACTTCTCAACTGCCTCTAGATTGACACTGAATGCGTTCAGTTTTTTACGAGGATTACAACACATGCAAGTCAGATACTGGCACATTTGAGACTGCATATTAAGTAAAGAAATCGAGGCTATTCCTTCCCATACTAAACGTTTGGATAAGATCGCCTGAATGAGGCCATGTCCAATGTTAACTTCAAATGTGCCAAGCTACTCATAAGGACGTTCAAACCTTAATCATTGCGTTCTCTGCCTGCCCACTGTACCCTACATATCATCCACAAGGAGGTTTTGAACTCATAAACGTTATAATCACAGGATTTCCAAGGTTCATTCAGACAAATAGTATGTTGTCAAGATCCATTTTTGATCGGAAATCACGATTACAAGCGATCACGCCGTTTACTACAATTACCAATTACATCATGTGATCGCATGGGTCTCGAGGTTTTTATGGTTCTGTAATACCAACTACAACAGGTATAACAATTTACGCATTCAACTAAGTGCAACGTATTAATGTTTCTACATATTAAGTTAACAAGTAGCGTTGCTGCTTTAATAAATTTATTATAAGTAACCTTATTTGTAGAAGCATAAGGTATTGGCGCATCACTACACTAATGATGATATTAAACCTGAGTCAATCAATCATAAATAATAGTATATACCTCAACGTAAGCTTTGATATAATCGGTACAAACTCTTGGCTATTCAGTTGCTTAAATATGGAAGAACGTTAACTGTGCTAGTGCTCTTCACAAACGACTAGCAAACACCAATCACTAGGTTAGCCAATCAGAGGTATCAAAATTCGTAAACCAACTCTAGTGGGTAGGCATTCGATCAGAGATAAAAAATAAACAGCTTTCTTTAAGAAACTATTACTAGATATAAGAAAAGTTAAGCAGAAGAAAAATTCAGACCAGTCAATATTAGCGTATCTCCCTCCATACATATAGTTCACACGTTCCTATTAACCATTGATCGAAGGAATATATCACGATTGCAATTCAGCGGCCCGAATACGATTTGAGAAATTTACCTCGTACAAGTGAACAAGCTTTAACCCGTGCAAATCACTTCACCGCAGCCGATTCGTCAATCCGAATTAGATCCAGATTCCAATACATAATCAAAACCAAATATCATGTAAATAAGATGGTATCAGGACCATCATCTGTTTTTATATTGTTATATTATCAGATCTCTTTGGAGTACGTTTAATAGCCACAGTTATTTAGCACTCAGTACCATATTGCATTGACCTCAGCACGTGATTAACTCTGTGAATTTATATCTGTAGCCAATAAAATTCTAGCAGAAACAAAGTTAATCTACTCCATTTCATTACAACCCTTAATTAGGTAGTGCTTTACTTTGCATAAAACAATACTAGCTGTTCTAGAAATGATCACGTTCTAATTACGGTACCAAAACGGTTAGATAGATATAGACAAATTCCATCAGAATAATAAATAAACTTTTTTTGGCAGTGCCCCTACCCCCCAGAAAAAAAAAAGAGCATCTAACTCGACATAAAGTTAGTATGTCTTTGGAATTACTCAATCAGGAATCATGATGTATTTCACAAGAAGACGGAAAGCATTGGTTATGAAAGATATAAGCAAAGCATGTGTACAGCTTGGACAAGCTTCCTGTAATCTCATAATGTATCATACCATAACATACTATATCATTAATATACAATAAACTATAATTATCTTATTAGTCTTATCTGTAGTACAATATACGCACGTGTACGCCAATAATATACAAAAACAATTTTCAACATAAAGTCTGTTTCCATTTATTTACACAAATTACATCATAATATATATCCACTTTTCAAGTTACTAAAGGACAACCTTGCGTTTTTAGCCACACATAACCCATGATGTCGGCCCACATTACACAAATCTAACTGGCAAGTCTGCGTTGCTAGGGGAAAAGCTTGGAGGACCACACCCGATTTTAATGAGCACTTTCAAGTTATATAACGGCATTAAGCCACTTCTATTGGTATGCCGATCCTATGAGCCACAGCATTAAATAAGGGTTCTTAGGAATAAAAATCCAGTTTATCTTAATGGCTAATCAATAGAATGTAAGGAGTTGAAGAGTAGTAAATTATTCAGCCAATAGTCTATTGAATTCGAATAAATTTAAACCATTTAAACTTTTTAACTAGAGTACCATATTTGCATATCATTCGATGTGCTTTGGCAATTTCATTTTCATCCATAGCAACATAATAGAAAAGACAGTTGATATCCCATCCATTGGTGAATAGAATGTTCTGGCAGACACAACGTGTTCTATCTTTCTGCACTTAACTGGTGTCCGTCCGGGAATATAGATTGGGAAGCTTAGGCTTTACCACAACTGTAATTGATAACTGCCATATAATAAATACTTGAGCAAGAGGCATGCAAATCGCAACAGTTTATTCCACACCTCTAGTACGTGTAAAGATTAAATAGGTATCTATACTTTAATTAGTGTGTTAGTGTGGATTAATCTTTTTCAGTTAAGTCAAATCCATCCACATGTACTAGACAAGACATATCCTGTGGTCAAGATCAACCCTTATATTGGCAGCAGATATGTCTATAAATATATAGTTATGCATAAATATATAACTATATATGGAGAATAAGAATTTTTTATTATTCCTACACAGAAATCATAGTAATATAGAATTTACAGTAACATGCATACGAGTATTTCATATTAAAAGCTGCTTTCATAATATTGTTAATTATTTCGACAATCAAAATCCAGATTATACGGTATTATATCCAATTCGCCAAGTTATACCATGTGTATACGCGGGATTGAAGCACAGAGGTGGGTAAAGAAAGCAACTTAATTGGTTTTTATTTATTTATTCACAATAAGTTATTATCTTATTTATAATATAAATTCTGTTTAAAATACACATAATATGCTGTAATATTGACATTTTAGATGTCTTAAAATGCTCTTTCAGCACTTTAGTGATTTTATTTTGAT
>NAOQ01000023.1:283059-295981 GCA_002751075.1 Ichthyophonus hoferi
GATAGTATAGTACAGTATTCCAGTGATACATAAGGTCATGCATTGTTATTGTGCTTTGATTAAGTATATTGGTGAAATACACCTAAATATGTAATTGGTATTGCCTAATAACAAAGAAGAGTGAGTCGAAGTATAACAGAAATGGTAAAAGAATGAAAATACAGAAAAATTACAAAAAAGATATTAGTAGGATAAACCTCGACTATATGTTTTATAGTAATATAATATATATATATATATAGCGAATTAACAATGAAACAACATTTCATTAATGCCAAAGGAATGCAATTCGTTACATATCCTAAATGCAATTAAATTATCTGGGATAACAATTCGTATCTGTTCACTTACCTGGTGTTTGGCGTCATAGGCCATACATGCCACCTGACTATGATAAGCACTTAAAGAAAAACTATGACTGATGTGGTAGTTATCCTTCGGTGGAGAGGGTCTGGATAAAATAATAAATAAAAAACAAAATCAATGTGTGTGTATATATATATATACGGATATTGTAAAAAAAAAAAAGAAAAAAAGCGACACTTCAGTTTCAGTTAACTACGGTTAAAATACCCCGTATAGTAAACCCATATTGTAGCTATGACAATAGCTCCTGTGCAATTGGTTTTAAAACAAATACGGGACTATTGATTGGCTAACAGGGTTCCTGGATAGTTGACAATGTTATGCATATCTAGATATATAATCCTAAACGTGTAATTGTGTATACTGGTAAGTATAAGTAATAGTACGGGCACCCACCCATATATCTGCTTCTATGTATGTATGTATGTATGTATGTATACATGATAGATGATAGTATGTAAGTGTACATACATGGGTATGTGTATTTACAATAGATACTCAAACTTACCCTAGCACAAAACTGGTTAGGTTTCCCGTGTAATCCAAGACCAATAACTCCGCAATGCTGTAGAAAGGGAAAGAGAAGGAAAGATTCATAGATGTTCAATGTATTACAATATAGTTCGATAGAATAGATAAGTAGGTATATAGAATCTAGGTGGGTATATAGTATATAGGTAGGTATATAGTATATAGGTAGGTATATACCCACCTATAGATATAAACATTATATAAATATATAAACATGTGTATAGTGTACATATGCTGAATACACCTTTATCTATCAGAAAGTAGGTGTGCATAAGAAATGACTTCTCCCCATTTATATAAAACAGCTTCGTGGTCTCTGTTCACCCAAGACCATGCTTATATATATATACAGGTTTACTCTATATATCTTCTATACCGCTTAACATTACTCTCTCCTACACCCTTTCCCGTATATATTATCTCCTTCTGTCTATACACTATAGGCATTCACAACATTCCAACGCAAACCAATCACTTAATCACTTACCTGCCAGCATTACGTACGGATGAATCCAAAAAAATCATATCTGCAATCGCAGTTAGATCTGGAATGTCTTTATGACTATCACTGGTCTCTGATTGGCTCACACCAGCATCATGTGACCATGGAATGCTATATCTCATTCTACCTCTATGATCGGTAATATCAATCCTACCCCTGTATTACCATAGATAGATAGATGATAAATAATAGCAATAGTACTATATATGGCAATAATGCTGGGTATAGTAATAACATCATGTATAGTAATAATACTATATATAGTAACAGTACTATTTACGGTAATAGTAATATGTGGATAGCACACTAATTTCGTATAATAGGTACACACTTATCTCACATGTGATAGAGATAGTACTTGATAGCATGTGATAGGTATGGTAGTATTACTGACCATTTCATCTATTACGGTTAATGTGGTTACAGTTAACAACTCTGTTCTCTAACTAAATCAAACCCAAATATACAAAACATTTATGTATGAAAATATATACAGATATATGTTTGTATGTGCATGTATATGTATATGTATATGTGTATGTATATGTATATGTATACATGTATTAATATGTGTAACTATCTATGTTGGTACTGATGCACAATATGGTGAGATGACGGCGGTAGGTGGAATGCTCTAATTAACTGAGTATTGCACCATACGCTGATAGACAAGCGTCCATCTAATCAAATTCTAATCTATAGAATATAAAACTGTATACATCTATGTATTGGATAAGAAGCGTATATTTAAACAGATGTGCCAATCAGAATTGCTATCGATTACTCATCTCCCTATTTAACTATTTAAGTATTCCGCCTATTGGGGATCTTAAATACTATCATTACTGTGATGGAATGTTTACGCAACACAGTATTAAAATATAACGCAAAGAATAAAAACAATATATATGTATGCTCATTTTAAGCATGAATGTAGGGTAGTAATAGTAATAAATAGTAGGGAGGTGAACAAATAAAATAACAAATAAAATAGACAAGATAGAAGAAAAATAGAAAATGCAAACAAATAAAAATGTAAGGAGTAGGTAAGATAAAACAAAACAAAATGAACAGATAGCAAGAGTAGGGCGGCATAGGAGGTAAGTGTATACGGAAATATGTGGGAGAGGGGTAGAGGAATTACCCAGTAGATACCGCTAGGAGAGGGTGCTTTGGATCAGAATGCCAGGCTAGACAGCGCCATTTAGGGGTTTTATCAGTCCCCACTATAAGGGTTGGACAGGAGAATAAGAAGTAGTATACTATATAAAGAATGAAATGGATGATTGTGACAAGGCTCAATAAAACGTGTCTAAATGTAAAATAATCCACCCCGTGAGATATGAGTCAACTTTAAGTACAGCTATTTTAGAATTGAATAATTAAGTCGGCTGTTTATTAGCGAGTGTTTATACAACCAATGGATGCATGGGGTTAGCTGGTTATTTCCTTCAATAGCAGAGTATAAAGTCAATGGAAGCAAGCAACGGTCTAAAAGAAAAAGAAAAAGAGATGCAATAGACACATAATGAAGAAATTCACTCGAGTATTGTCGTCATCTCTACCTGTTTGTCCATCTCTCTCCTTTTATCTCTCGCTCTTTCCTCCCCCCACCCCTCTCTCTCTTTCCATTTCTCTCTCTTTCTCTTAACAGCCCTTTCCCAGCCATTTCTCTTCCTTTCTACTCTCCCTCTTCCAGCATATCTACATCTCTCTATATAAGATAATTATGCCTTCAACCAAATATCAGTAGAGATATACAAACCTATGCACTGTGTACGTGTAGAAATAAAATTGTCGTTGGCAGCTCGCACCTCCACCTTACTATCTCTCAGTAAAGCAACACTCTGATCATTTCTGAATCAACCCCTTATTAACAATATTAATCTATACATACATATATACATATATACTATTCCACTACACTATAACAAAGTTATATATACCAAATATACCAATCTTTCACCTTTAAAAAAACTAAACATAATGTAGCAAAACAACTAGTATTATTAAAGAGATATAAAGGTAATACACTTTCGAACTGGAAAAAAATGCATATCAAGTCTTCCTATTATATAGTTAGTTTATCTATTATCTATTGTGATAAAATTCCAGCTCTTATATATTATAAACTTCTTGTGTCTTTCTCTATTTTCAAATGTTGGTATGTCACAACTTTTAACTGTTACTAGTCAACGCACACATATACATAAGGGTGTCAGTTTTATACAAATACCACACTAATATAACACAACACAGTAACAACATATCACAATAATTCAGACTGAAAAGCAACGAGAGTTAGTTTGGCCAATGGTAAGACAAAAATATTAAATGATAAAGGAAAGACAGTATAACAGGTACGTACTGGGTGGGTATCATATGCCAATCTATAGTGGTATTCAAAATATGGTCGACTAGGACATCCTGTAGATTATATCCTAGACTATAAGGTAAAGGAGAGTTAGCTCTCTGTCCTCTTCTTTCTCTCTTTCTCTTTCTCGCTTTGTTTCTTTCTCTTTTTTCTTTCTCCTTCTCTCTTTCTTACTCTCTCCCTATATATATCCTTCCTTCCATCCCTCTCTGTTTACATGAATTTGACATGACCCAAAATACATAAAACGTAAATATTCCAAACACATAAAAACCACTATTTACGAGTTTTTTTCCAAAAGCCAACTCCTCCATCTATCTAAACTCTTCTCTTTTCCTTTTCTTCTCTACAATTATCCATCTTAACAACTATCACAAATATATATAAGCCATACACTACGGAACATAAACAACAAGAACAACTTGTCTAAAAACCTGTTCATTCCCCCACCCAATTACAAACATACCAATGTATTATGCATAGAGCCTGAGCCCATAACACCTATCTCCTATATATATAACGACTTTTGTCCACCTTTATCTGCATAAATATGCATGCACTTTATTAACACATCTATATACATACACACCTATATACATATAGTAATCTGGTATGAAAATTTCTAATATTATTCAAATATTCAATAATAATAAACAATATGACATTAGCCAGACTATCAATTTCAGTATGTAATGCAGCCATAAGTAATAGGAAACATGCTTTGACCTGGTGTATACCTTCACCATCCTATATAAACCTGTATCCTATAATCACATGGAGGTACTTATAACTAAATAGATGCCCACCTCAATAGTGGATGTCGGAGTAAATCCACAGCATTCTTAACCCAATCTGTAAAGATGTATAAAGTTAGGTAACTCTGACTATAACCTTCTAAAGTACAATACTAACAGAAACAAAATACTACACTGAAACAACCGTTGATCCGATAAATGCAGAGTAACCCAAGAGTGCGAGCACATGGGATATATATTATTATTACGATGAATTAGAGTCAAATATGTGTCTGTAATTATTGTATGCATAATAGCATTGGCAGTACTTTATTATCTGGTAACAGGTAAAAGACATTTACTGCATGCATTTTAGATTCTTTACAGTAAATAACTGGAGGAATGTGAGGGGTCATTATACCCTATACATGCTTCAAGCTGGGCCCTTAATCTGGCTCATTAAGTAGATAGAGAATACAATGAAGACAACGCAATATATAGCAAGCGGTAGAGGTATAGAGGTATATATATATATACTGAGAAAGAGAGAGAGAGAGAGAGAGAGAGAGAGAGAGAGAGAGAGAGACAGACAGACAGACAGACAGAAAAGATTAATAGCACTCTAGGTAGTTCCATTGATCTCACTCTTAAGAATTTTAATAAATTTCTCCCTGTCTCCAGTCCATACTAGGTCCCCTCCACCTCGTTCTTGTGTTTCATATGTCCACTCGGCTGGAATAAGGAGATCATATAGAATTCTGTCTAGGTCTTGCTGTGGAAAATCAGACTTTGTCTCCATCACAACACCCGCACCAACAGTGCCAACTGGCTTGACGGCCACCATGTTTGGCTGTTACTAAGAGCACCAATTCAGGCTGGGGTCTGAAAGAAGCTATACTACAATATTATTACAGTGTTACAATAAATAATACCTGAGGTAGATCCCGTTGCACACCAATATGGGTTTATAATAAACACAATGGCTCTAGTTTAATTTTAATTCGCCTTATTATTGGCTAATATTCAATTTTAAAGGATGTGTGCCCTACTATTGGTTCTCATTGAATTGGTTATTGTTGACAATTTCCTTAGATATTTTTTTATTATATTCTTATATTTATGTATGTATGTATGTAGGTATGCATATACGTATGTACAATTAGTTACTAAATTATATGGAAATTTTCCGCATAACACTGCTAACCATTGAATGTTACCTAAGGAACTAAAACCCTACAACAGAAAAAAAAAGCGATTAGGAGTGCCATAATTTCGTAATATAACCACGGAGCTAAATTTAAAATAAAATTACAATCGAAAAGCCCAAATGGCCGTCTAAATCGTATAGCTACCATTATATCACTCTACAATATGAGAGTGCTTAACATAAAAATATATTTAAGGTTTATTTTCCACAAGGCTTCCGATAGCAATTGAAGAGGATGCTTTTGATAATCGAGTATTCTCCTTTGTACTATAAAATAGTATGCGTTAATGCATTAATTAAATCATAAGAGATTCAACTTAGGTTGAAAAAATACACTACTCTATGAAAAGGGAAAAAATACTACTACCTAATCATGTGTTACAAGATAAAGTGTGTTTAGTGATATTAGTAATAATGTCGCATTGACCATTTCAGACTAGAATATATTTAGCTAATAGTTTGTATGGTATTGTATAATTTGAAATGCGTTAGGTAAAGATCTATATATATAGCATTATTGGTTGTGATTGGTGTTTGTGTATTATCAATAAATATCATAGGCCAATACGATGTATATAAATTCTTCTCAAATATATTTTTCTATTGGTTTATAGAATGGCTCGGAATGCAGTGTCTAAAATATCATTCGCTATTATAGCTAGAAGTAACATGTACTATAATAATCAGGTATTTTCTTATGGTGCGGTCAAACCTAATGGGTTGTGTGTGACCCTGTTACGTTAAATGATCAGATTTGTGATTCGGTATCACTGCATAGGACTTTATGAGATCTGGGGTGAAGTGTCTTTAATTTCAGTACTGGTCATTTAAAGATAAATACAATAGCAATTACGTATCTTCTTTATTAACTTCGAGTTGGTTCACTTATCTTACTTGGCCCTAAATTCCAATCGATAATTTTAGATTTTCTCATAACTTCTAGCCCTTTGTATGCACACCTAATTGTTTGTTTACATTATAAAATGAAACAATCGATATTTCATTATATATTATATACATATTACATACTTATTATATACTCTATGATATGAGTTGAAAATAATGTTATATACACAAGGTTGCACGTTGGTTTTACGAGCAGTGACAGCTCATGTAGTTAAACCACGGCATTGCCGCAAGTTTTGTACCGCTTTGAGCAACCCATCGGCATCGCAGCATGCCTGTGTACGTATATGTAACAGAAAAAGTGTAACAAAATACCACTATAATAAGAAGCCTCATTATTTTATTAATTTTCACTAGTAAATATATTTTCTGTTACATGTAAATACCAAATAGCTACATTATGTACATGTGACTCACTAGGTGTTTCCTGTTCAGTTTCCAGAAAAGGCAGCTTGGTCTATTAGTGAAATTCTAACTAGAAGACCATCAGGCCGGAGCACAGTTGGTATGACTACAAATACAATTATATTTACGCATGCATCCTTGATACATTGTTCCACATAGTATCACGTTCCCTTTTTCTTACTCTTTTTCTGTCTCCTATTCCTACTCTCCACCTCTTATTGTTTCTTTTACAAATGCACTTTTTTCCTTTATATCTATCCTCATATTTTCATTTCAAAAAAACTGTGCCACAGTTTCTCAATCATTTAATCTATATTCATGGCTTCCGTTCTTTAACTACCTTCATCGTATATTTATAGCAACTCTTTATCTAGGTAGTCACTCATCTGATTCTCTGTATTTACCCATGTTTTTATTTCTGACATCATTACAAGCGCTTACTACACTTACCGTGTAAGTCCCGCGCTAAATTATCTTATACTTCCTAGTTCGTCGCGTTGTTTTTTTCAACTTATGCTTATTATACTTATTATTATTTCTATTTTATTTATGATATAGTATCTTTAACTAGAGTATTGTGTTTGTTGTGTCTATTTGCTTACGTCCTCTACTTTTTTCAGCTTCATACACATCCTTTTATAACTCATTATCTGTTATTTTTTATATGCCTAGTCCACACTATCTATCTTTTTATTTACTTATGAGCAATGTATTGTTCCCTTCCATAAACTCCCCCTGGCCCTTACTCCTGTGTAAGGTTTTTCTCCTGCTTTTTCTGTTGGACGGTCGCTAGAATTGCATTTTGTTATTGTGGTGAGTTTAGAACAAATAACCTTGTAACGCTCTACGTGTATTATTGCAAAAAATAGATGGACAGAAAAGTGTTGACTTTAAGCAATAAATATATTTTTCTTTATGCTGAAATATACAATAACACCGTTGCTATATAGATGATGATATTGTCTGCTCTGTCGCTGCACTTGCAGAGCTACCAGTGAGTAAAGAAAATATAGAAAGGATAAAATCACAGTTTGCCAACATGATCCACTTTGTAGAATATATTGAGACTGTTAATACGGTATACTTCCTCTCTTGCTGTGGATTAATTTTGTATAAGTATCAGTTAATAGCCAAGATTACGTGTGCACATTTTTTTTTAAGAAGAATGGCCACTCTATGTCATTCCATGATATGTTTGAATATTTCATAGTACTTCATACCATTATATTTCATAACATTTCAAAACATTGTATGATATTAAGTAACATTTCATATTACTTCCCAAGCTCATTTTTTGTCTTTTATTTTTCTTTTTCTTTTTGTTAAGAACATTCTAGCTCTATTTATGTCTTTATGCGCTTATGAATAATTTAGATATCAATAGATCGATCAAAGGCGGTGTTGTAATTTCTCTGACATAACTTGGGTATGTCAAAAAGTCACCACCACACAGGATACAAAATAATATTACTGAGAATGTAAAAAGTTCTCGAAATTCGATATCTTCAATTCAACTAAATTTAATTCATTGTTACCTTAGACCCATCCAACCCATTATTAAATCCTCCAATCCTGATTTTTATCTCTTTATCTGTCTCGGTTCTCCGTTATAATGCAAGCTACTAGACACCTCCCAATAAGTTTTCAACCACCTCTTCTAACAGCCACCACCAGTCTTAAACATTTTTGTGTATGTTTGGTCTTTAAAACCGTATTATATCTGCTTAAATCATATCACACCACATCATATTATATTATATCATATCATACTGGATAATATCATAAACATTATATATATTCTTTTACTCGTCGTGTACAACCCACACCCTGTTTGCCTGCAATCATACCTATAAAATACTGCAGTTATGGAGCTATTTGTGAGGACAATATTAACCATATTCCCCTTGCTACATAGAGGTTAATTAATATCTGTGTTAAATGCTCAAAATGCAGATTAGATATCAAAAGCATTCCTTATTTCTATTGAAACAATACATATTATTTCGAATTGCAACACTTTCCTTATTGTTTTGTTCCAATAAATATCAGTATATTCACCTAATAGTAGCAATTAACGTACCTAGATCTAATGTCTATTATAACCATTATCTCTTCCTTTAACAATTTCACTGGGTAGGAAGGTGTTGAGCCCCTGGAAACCGTTGTAGATCATTCCCTTCATCTTAGACAGGACATTATCACAGAGGGAGAATGCCCTGAGCAAATATTACCTCTCGCTGCACAAGTAAGAAAACAATATAAATAATAACAGTTCTTCATTATTTAGTATTCGTAGTGTTAATTTTTGGATCAATATTTACTTATTAAATGTTTAGTGAAGTTTGGTTTTAAATCAACGGAGTAGGTTGTGATGAGTGAGTGTTTGAATGGAAGAACTCAATCAGTGCGGTGGTGCTTTGGTAATAAATTACTGTGTGTGTATTGACATGGACGTGTAGCTACCTTCGGATAGGTGTTGGTATAAGTAGGAAAACATTTTTTTTTTTTTGTTGTAAACAACTAGACCGTGATGAAATATAGTATCTTTAATTAAATAAATCGTAATTGACCTCTTAAACAATATACGCAGACCGGGGGTTCTTACTTCTTGGTCGACAAGAAAATTGACGAATATATGGATGAATAGGTCCCTGTGTTGTTGTCATGGAAACAGTTCGTAAAATCAAGAAAAAAAGCTGTCTGGTATTTTTAATATATACAAATAGTTATATATATAAAGAAAATATATAATGTAAATATATCATAACTTGGGAAATTGTAAATTTTTATGAAGAGATTTGTAGCTTATGCTGAAACAGTATGGGTTATAGTAGTATATACGATTGACTTTTGATAAAGATATTTATCATCCAGGACTGTACCGTTTGTTGGTTTGCATTTG
The DNA here is from genome assembly GCA_002751075.1 of Ichthyophonus hoferi. Taxonomy (NCBI): domain Eukaryota; class Ichthyosporea; order Ichthyophonida; family Ichthyophonidae; genus Ichthyophonus; species Ichthyophonus hoferi. The sequence goes on from NAOQ01000023.1 coordinate 292,987, forward strand.
CGCTGGCACTAGAATAGTATTTTGTTTATTGTGGCGAGTGTAAAACAAACAGTCTTGTACTGACGTATAGATATACATATATTATTGCAGAAAATTGATGGGTATGAAAATATCGAGCTATAACAGAAAACAAACACGAATACTAGACTAGTAATGAATAATAATAAAAGATGTCATGTAAAATCATTTTGACCTTTCCCTATCTCACTATCGTAACAAAATATATCAGCGTGGATTAGCTACTGTAAAGTATGAGTTGACGGGAAGTTGTGTGGCCGTATCAGGAATTGTTGTTGTACTGTATATATAAAATACGAGTGTTACCTAATGTTTTTCTTACAGAAACAAACACCAATTCTGAACCATAAAACTATTTCATCGAATTTTAAAACAAAAACAAAATAAAAACAAAAAATAAAAAAAAACAAAAAAAAACAAAAAATAAAAAAAAACAAAAAAAAACAAGAAACCAGCTAGATTATAGTGCTGCTCTCTATGTGTAGTATTTGATAGTATAATGGTGCCAGAGTATGATAGTATAATAGTATAATAGTATAATAGTATAATAGTATAATAGCCTAATAGTACATTAGTATAATAATCTAATAGTCTAATAGCAAAGTAGTACAACTTTAAAATACGTATGTAGGTGGGTGCCAGTAAGATACCAACCAGTAGTCGCTGGATTTGAAAATTCAGGTTTGGAGTCATCGGCCGCTATACCCCACCATTCATTTGTTTTTGTTTTCTCAACTTTCTGTGTTTGGGAAATCACATTTTTCGACATGTCTAAGTTAATGTTTATACTATAGTTACACTGTCCAGGTGGTTTTATATGGTTTTTACATATACGATGTATTGGTCCATTCATTCATTCCTTTGTAGTATTAGAACAATTTTTACTCAACCTATGTGTGATGCAATTAATTTAAATGATCCACAACTTGTTTATAATTATTTCCCTGAGAAACCATAATTGGGCATTTTTGTGTTTGAAATTCCATGCATTTCTATTAGCAAAAGTGATGAAAATTATATTGCAAAAGGGGCTTAAGGTAATATGTAGAATACTCTGGCCCTAATTGTTGGTATGCCAATCAAATAGCTCTTTGGTAATGAAAGAATCGCAATAATCACCTTTTGTTGATATTTATAGCTACAATTAGCATTAATCGTCAATTAATCAAAAAGACTGATGCTTAATCACCTGTTTAATCGCTATTTTTTTCCTTAAAACAGGAAGAGAGGCACGATAATAGCCGAAAAAACACCATATATATATATATTACTAAAACAGATTGAAAAAAGGCTCCAACTATATTAATAACTAACAAACTAAAGAATTGTCACGCACAGTCTTTAGTTACTTTACTAAATATGAAAATATAATAAGAGTATAAAAATGAGACAACAAACCTGAACGATAACCCTAGGGGAAATTTTTTGAAGTTCATCCTAACTAGCCTTTAAAAGTCCTTAGCCAATGAAAATTTACTAATACTTTTTAAGATGAACTGCCAATTTTTTATTGGCAAAATTAAAATCAAGTTGATAAAATCTATAACCGATAACTCAAATATGGAAAGAGGCGGGAATTTTTGTGATATTGGGCTGGCTATGTAACAATCACAAACATAATTGACACTGAACCGGATTTATAGGTCGCATCTATACAGACCATCGTTAGTTTTTTTCTTCACTTGAAGCAGATATATGGAGCCTTTTTATTGTGTTTTGTTATTACTGGATAAAATTGTTTTTGAGCCTCTGCTATTACGTATATATACTTTGAAAATTTGAGCTTCAAGTAGCTAGTTAGTCGGGTGATTGCCTGGCGTATGTTTTAATGTCACATACGGAAACTGAGGGGAGCAAAGCCCCTAGTCCCAAAAATGCTTCAACTAAGGCAAGAGCTCTATCGCTTGATATTGCAGTTGTTTAATATTGTCAAAGGGGTTGTTGTTGTTAAACTTTAATAATAAACAGCTCCTTACTCCTACTTAAATACTTGGGAAGTACAATAACATAATAAAAAATGTACACACAAAGGCATCAATAAATGGTTACAATATCATATTGACGCTCTTATTGCATACTTTTTTTTCCGTTTGTTTTCTTTATTTTTTCTAAAAAAATTCCACTCTACTCACTATATCCTTATGGTCACCTGGCTTCATTATCCCTTTCTTGTGTTTTTATTTATTGTTTGTTTTCAAGTTAAACTTTACTGCTTCTTCCTAAAAATTAATTCACTTTATTATGTTTTATAGATGCGTTATATTCAACTTTTTCTTGAATAGATCTTAAACCTTTTATGTCTCTTAGACAATTTATTGACTTTTTCATATAATTCCTGTTCCTTTGCGTGATTTTCAATATATACACATCATGTAATAATGATACTCGCATTCATTTTCTTTTTGTAGTAAGCAGATAGAATTGCTGTCAATATAAATTACAATTGAATACAATAAATTATAATAACATTATTCCCATGCTGTTCTGCTTTGATAGATCATTATGTCGTGTGTGTGGGCAAACGGTCGCATTGGTGTAACCTGTTTTGAGGAAGAGAATGGAACAATGTCTGTCCTGACAGATATGGCGGAAGCTGAAGATTTCTCTGTTCTGTCATCATGTGAGTATAATAGTAGTAATTATTTTGATATTTGACTTTTTTAAAATATGTGACTGTAGAAGAACAAAGCATATATTAGTAATTATGAGCGGAGAAAGAACTTTCATAACAGGGTTTTTAAAAACTAATAATGGGGAAAATTAATTTAACTATATAATTATTTGACTTTTCAATAAAGATTGCGGAGAAACTTCATGTTTTGTGTTGAAAACAAATTGCATACAGGAAACTGTATAATTAAGAAGTATAAATATTTCAACCAATTCTAATTTTTTCCCCCAAATTGTTGGTATGCTCTAGTCAATACTTTAGTTACACCTATCTTATTGTGCTGGAGTTCCTATTGAATTGTACTGA
>NAOQ01000023.1:296621-314111 GCA_002751075.1 Ichthyophonus hoferi
TCAACCAATTCTAATTTTTTCCCCCAAATTGTTGGTATGCTCTAGTCAATACTTTAGTTACACCTATCTTATTGTGCTGGAGTTCCTATTGAATTGTAATTGAATTACTGACCTTTGATCTTGCCTTTTATTTAGGTGTGGTTCAGATGGCACCACAGATTATTATTATAGGTGCCCAGCAAGACATACGTGTCTACGAAAAACTCATGTCTATGGGTAGGTTATTGTAAATGGGTTTGTAAAGGGTGTAGGGTATAGAAGGAGGTAAGAGTGAGTTTCTGATTTAAAAATAATAGTTAGACAATATTCCTAATAGTGTTCCTATCATAGCCGTAGATCAGGACGGAGGTGAGCAGTTTAAGGTTGATATAGCACGATCCACCATCTTCAGAGCGGTATGTCCTCTTGTATCTGAAAACTACAATCCTTATAAAATGAATAGAGCAGCAAAATACAAATATTCATTAACTTGGAGTAGATACATGCTGGTATATACGTGGAATCATTATTTCATTGTACATATATTTATGAATGTTTTAAAAACAATTACTGGCTCTTGATTTTTTCATGATTTAGTGAGAAGAAATAATTTTTCCTCTTGATATTTTATTTTATTCAAATAGTTTTTTCATCAAATATAAGTGGAATAATAATTATATAAAAAATATGAAGTGCTTAAAAAACAATTGAATATTAGTTGAAATTTAAATTCATTGTACTCAAGGTCTCTTTGTGTGTTAATTCAACAATATGGGCATTGGAACAATAAGGTTATCTCTTTATGTGTTGGTGTAGATTAGCTTTTATATATAACGTTATAAGGAAATGTAGCCAGTAAGTACTATAGACAAAAATTATTTTTGTACAATTGCCTTTCTCGATACAGTACACTGTAAAGCCTTGCTCTTTTTGGTGTATCTTTCAAGGGCTAAGGCTTTTTTTGTACTAAAGTAAAGCATTTTTTTAAGAGAATAATTAACAAAGGCGGTCTCCCCTTTATTATCAAACAACATCTACCCCTGATAATGTTATACATGTCAGATATGGCTATATACAAAAAGGGCAAAGTAACTATAGTTAGAATTATTTAATTAATTAATGCTGGATTCTGAAGTATTCTATATATAAAATGCCATATTTTGAATGTGTAAAGAGGTTCTGGCTGAGACGGATTTGAGACTTTTAATTCTGTAGTGATACTGAATAAAGGCTATAGGATTTTTATCTTAAGCTCTCAGCCAGAAATTGTCGGCTGCAACCCTGAGCAAGAGTGAGAAAAATACTACACCAACTGGCATTGACAATACGTCCTCTTAGTGGCAAAGCCCCAAAATGTTCCGAAATTTGATTAGATATATCAGCAAATAAAATAACAAGCATTGTTGGTGTATGGTACTTGTATTGTATATATGGATCATTATAATATAAATGATGTTTATTCTAATTATAATAATTATTACAGGATCTTGCAGCGGCAAGCCTTAGTAAAGTCTCATTTGGAAACGTTCCTGACAATCTCAATGAAACGGAAAGGGCCCTGTATATTCAAGCTGTGCTACCACTACATAATGAACAGGCAGTAAATTTATTGGAAACTTTGATTTTTGTTGTTCTTTTAGTATCTTTTGCTTTAAAACTTTCCTTTCAATTCGAATCCTCCAATCTTTATTTTTGCGACTATTACAATTATTAGTGCTATACACTACACTTTTATTGTCTGTAAACTACTTCAATGTACCTATATGAATATGCAGTACATTTATATCAATTCCCTTTTTTACCTGTCATTTCTTCCATAGTGTTTTAATTTTTAAAGTGACGCTAAAATGCTTGATTATTATAAAGATCAGGTTTAAAAAGCATGCTGTGCCTTGTTTATAGATCAAAAGCATACCTTAATAATCAATATACTCCCTATATACCATGATATTAGTTACTCACACTAATTGAATCCAGGTGAGAGCAGTGGGTGCATTGCTATCCTATATTAGTAACTCTGTAAATTTTGCTCTTCCAAGGGACGATAATGGATGTATAAAAATCCTGGCTTTGGAATCCCTTTCTCTGTAAGTTACTTTCTATCTATTGACAAAGACATGATATATTATTCTAAATTATCTCATAATATTTTATATTGAACTTCTTGCTTGACAAATATGATGAATTGTAAAGGTAGTAATAGTTAATGTCATGCTGACTACAATTGCATTACTAACTTGCACAGGAAATCTGTAATGGCTCTAGACAGTTCTGCATTTAGGTAAGTTTTTTGTTGCAACTTAATATTTTTCTACCCATTTATTTTTGGTAGTTATATGACAACACAAGATCATTCGTTTAACATTCTCATTACTAAAAAAAAAACACTATTTTAGTAACGAGCCAAAGCCAGCTAATATTTAAATCACTCTCATTATAATTTTGAGGGTAAGGGTTATTTGCTAAAATGGCGTAAGAAGTAATACATTAGGGGAAGAGGAAATACCAGTAACCTTTTGTTGTGGCAGATGTAGTATATAAGTTATTGGAAAGGTTCTTATTATACAAATAATTAAAATACTATTAATTATATTAAACAGGGTGTGTTTCGTGTTGCTATAAAACTATTTATGACAAGCGCAGGGCAATAAAACAACGGAATTTTCTGTCTAATTATTATATTATTTTTAATTGAGTTCAAAAATATCATGTTAGATCTACTTTTCTAGTACTAACTTTTTAAAAAATTAATAACAAAAGATCTCTACAAATATTTGATCAAGAGTTCACTGCCAGATCCCTCAGAAGGGCAAAGAACACGGAGCTATCATTATTCAGTAAGTAAACTGAGATCCTATTGACTTTGATGTTAAAACTATTCTACGGCTGTTTGGTGAATTGTTTTGGTTACCACAATTGCTTCATATATATTGTATAAAACTATATATATTAATACTGGAGTTATGTATATCAATCTGTATAATCTATATTCAATTAATTATCTGACGATTTAGTAGGAAAGTAAAAGCATATTTAGTATCTATTAGTCATATATATTTGAAATTGATTACTATGAGGCAACCATGCTCAAACATTTCCCTGTTGAAAGAAGAGATAATAAATGAGTCATTATGACTAATATAGAATGAGCAGTTTAGAATACTCTCATGATATCTGCTGTAGTGACTTTCAATTGTTTAAGATACGCTGAGGAAAACAATTATGTATTATATTGATTCGTGTACGTAGCATTACTTAATATTTTGTCTAATTTTATTTTTTGTAGGTAAATAATGTAGGTTATGGATGATACATTTGTAAAAATGTGCAAACAAAATCTAACATGTATGTACATATACAAAAAGGATTGCTAGACTCTTCAATATTCACTTGGCATAAATAATTAAACGCTTATTCTTGAGTTGCCATTTAAGAATAATAGTCAAATATACTTTACCTTTATATACTATATATTTTTCCTAGTAGCAACAGAACCTAGAGGAGAAGAAGGGAAAGGGGTCTAGCCAATTGATCCCGTATAAAATCACTTTTAGAAAACGTGTTTTACTTTTGCTTACAGTAAAAATAAACTGTCTGACACAGAGTTGATGAATTTCACGCGGTCAGAATGGGGCTCCCGTTTGTATATGTTAGTACTTTTCTTTCTTTTTAGCCAATTTTCAATTTATTATATCTTTTAATTTATGTACTATAGCACTTGCTGTTATATATATTTTTTACGTTGTCGTGTGAGTGGAGAATTATTTTAATATTTACAAAACTAATTAGATGAAGATATAATATTTTATATATATCTAAATAGATATACAAATAGTACAAGGTAATACATCTATGAGTGACCAAGGGTGTATAATACTAAAATGGAGCTGTAATCATTTAGGAAAGATGCTATGCTTCCATACATATACTATTTGAAGTTGCATTACTTTTAAAATTCTACTATGTACCTGCAGGTGTCATACATAATATATATTATGCTAATATATATTAGATTATGTTTTTCTTTTTCCTAGTCCGAACTATTTTTTTACATCTCACCCCCTAGTGAATAAATGCTTTTGCAATATCAGATACATTGGAGTATATTTGTATTTTAACTATAGCATCTTCCTTTAGGGCTTGGTTTCAAAGACCCTCTAGAGACATTAATGTGATTGAGCTACGACAAAATGCTATTGAGTATTTGATAAAGCAAAGCAGCAAGGCACTACAAGGACTAGCTGTTTGTCTAGGCAAAATAAATGGAATTCATGTATGGATATTTTACTTGATATTGCTCGTTTATAACCACACTAATAATCTAGAAAATTTAGCAAACGAGTGCCAGAGGTATTGTAGGAGTAAGGATATTATGCTTCAGACGTTCATTTGTTGTATATAATAGATGACAATGATTTTCCTTTTATTTTTATTGTTGCGCAGTTTCTGTTTGTTAGAAAAAAATGTAAGACTTCCTTTTTTATTATTTTTTATTATTATTTTATTTCTAATTTAATTTCATGGGATAATATGGATGCTATAAGGTACTTCCTCTTTTTATTTTTCTCAAGTGTCATAGAGTATTTACTGTTACATACCTCTATATTGCTCTAATCACAGTGAATCAAGACGTGCATAGAAATTTAAAGATACAGATATTATGGAGTTAGATTACAAGATTACATAAAGGTAAACAAAAAAAGATGTAGGGTGCACAAGGATTTTTTATTGAAAAATAAATTAATGTCATAGTAAAGGCTTTTTAATTACCTATAGTGAACATACGTTATCACAATGTTAGTATCTGAGCATATTTGTATTTTGTTGTTTTTCAAATTATTATCCGAATAAAGCTTTTTAAATATATATATATTTCATGTATTGTTCTATGTTAGTCGTGTGCCTGTAAATGTTTAACAATGTCATGTTTTATATTATAGAAATATTTGAGAAGAATGCAAGCTGATGATCCTATGTTGATAAAAGAATGGCATTCCTTTAAGGAGGTAAAATATCTTTGATTTATTTACTTTATTTTATGATATCCTTAAACGGTATCTTTCTTTTATTTCTTTCCTTATAATTATACATTATTATGATTATTATTATTTATCTGCGTATTGGTGGTAATATCTTATATTTAAGTGAGAAGCCAAACCTCTTCTTAAAGTACTGAATTTAACTGTCAATGTAAACACTATAAGCTCTGAGCCATATTAATTATAAATTATAAATTAAATTATATAATAATAACTGTGAATAGTATAATACATATATATTATTTTTTTCTGTACAGGCACAAGATATAAATGTATTACAGCAATTTTAGTAACTCATGATTATAATAGCATTTATAGTCAGTTGAATCAATGGCAAGTGATATAAACTTGGAATCAAATATCATCCACCCGATGACCAATAAGCAAAAGGAATTTAAGATAAAGATAATAGAACAGATTGGTAGGCTAAATGAAGAATGTAAATAAAACTTGTATTTGATCCATTGCAGGCATTGTTGCATATTGTAAAACTTCGGTCTCTAATGATTGGTTTTCCACTAACTATACCAGCTTTTAAGAAGGTAAGTGTTTTGACAGTGTTTACTATTGTGTGATGCACAGATATGTCAAGAGTTGGCCTGGGCATGGTTGTTTCTTTTGGCCTTTTCTCTATTATTTGTTTTTTATTCTATTACTCCAATCAACATGTCACAGCAATAATCCTCGATATACCTACCACGCGTTCATTTATAGTGTTTTACTGCAAGCATATTGACGCCGTTGTACAAGTAAGGATTTATGTAAAGAATAAAACTTGAAAGAAATGAAGCAAACAAAGGGGTGTTGGGATGTATGATAGTGAATCCATGAAGCACCATATAGTCATGTTTAGTTTAATGAAAAGTAATGTGCATTCCGCATCTATTGGAAGCTTATTAAATTTAAAAACAGATATGATAGGTTATGGCTTTATGTAATCAAAAAAGAATATATAATTTTTATCGTATCTATATATGCATATATACAATCATATAGTTATGTGTATTATTTTACATACAAAACCTCCATCCAGGTAGATGAGGAACATTATTAAATAATATTATTTGACACAGATGGCGATGAGAGACCTGCATACCATTGCGCAACTGGTGAATTTGATGGAAGATACTGTATGTATTGACAATTATAATACTTTATCCGTATATATGTTGATGCTTGGCCTGTATACACTGCGCATAGAACCGCCATTAGACTATTTTAGAAATTAAACGAAAAGAAGAGATTTAACTAATGGTATAAAAGCATATGGATATTATGTAGATGTAGATAAAAATAAATGGCCTTCAATTATGAAAAAATAAAGAACAGAAAATTAATAAATCAAAATTTGAATAGCAGAAAACGTTGCAGTGTGTGTGCATGTATGGAAACAGTTGAAAAGGGTGCTAATAGAGAGTATAATATGCAAACATAAGGCTTTTACCAACATAGTAATACACCAAAATTTATTTCAGATCAATTTTGAGAATCTCGCTCATCAGCAAAAGGTTTCTATCAAACAAGGCATTCGCCACGATTTAGATGATTCTATTTCTCTATTTGATTCTTTAGAAGATATTTTGGTATGTTTACGCTTGTATTTGCAATAGTTACAGTTTTGTTCGATTGGTTTTATACATATTAACCAAACCTTTGTTAAGCATTTGTGGAATAGCATAGTGCTTACTGCAAATAATTTCTACTGTAGTTGCTTTTAATTGTAATATTAATATTGGCTTGTTGGAACTTTGAGTTCACAAGTGTTTAGTTTGATTAAATTTGTTTTAACTAAATAATAAAAACCATACTGATGTAATTTTCAGTTGAGAAAGTAATGCGTTAAATTAGCTACCAATTATGTATGATGGAAAAGATAGTATCCTTTAACCATGTATTATAACATTGTTGACAGTTACCAATTGTTTACTATGAATGTTTTTCCAAACAGATGCTACTATATATTGGTGTGTTGTTTGTATTTAAATGGTTTTTTTTAGTATATTTATATACATGTCAATAGGAGCATGCTTAAGGCTATGGTTAATTTAGTCAAAAGATTGATATAAGTTTACTATATGGATAATGACCAATGTGAAGAAATGAAATGAAAATTTGTATTATTCGACTATTACAAAATTGTGCTAAGAAACTGTAATATATATTGGTTTTATGAAATATTTTCTTGTATGATAGTACATATAAATAAAAAATGTATCTTACCGACCAATTCACAGTCAACATTTAACCCTCTTTGTACCACATTAGACGGATGTTGCTTACCAAGAAATGGACTCATATCAAGAACTGGACGTGTGTTCTGTAGCGTTTTATCCTTCCATAGGGTATCTTCTGTTTATCATGAACGATGCTACTACAGGAAAATGTATTAAGCCTACAGACCCCCATATTATCTTTATGGTGCGTATTATATGAATATTTATGCAATATGATAAATTAGTTGTGGTATTAACAGTACTGCAATATTCGACTATTGTATTATTTAACTAGTGTAATATTTAATTGGTATAGTATTGGCTTATTGTTGTATTAGGCTATTATAAGGCTCTGTTAGGAATATAATATATATATATATTAGTACTATAGTTCCATTTAATTTGTAGGTCAGCAATTATTCTATGTAAATACTTGACTCTATAATTATATCGTATGATTTTATTTTTTTCTTCATATCTTTTATCTCCTTTAGTATAAACTGTACATTTCCCTTTTTCAAGTAATTTTTTTAATATATATTTTCTGCTATTTGAAAAAAGAAGTAGAAAGCTTGGGTTTGATTATTTACGCTAAATGTATTTGCCTTATTGTGGATTTAATTTTTAATTTTTAAGCACTAAGCCTCACTTGATTGCAGTTTGAAACAGCAGATGGTCTTTATTATAAAACACCGCGTATGAAAGGTTAGTTTGTAGATTTTTAATGTTATAAAAATCCAATGTATCCTATTAATAAGCTAGCAATGTGATAGTCCTTTTGAAATAGATATTTTTCGAGTGTATAAGTTTTAATACTTTATATTGCACAAATATCTGCTTCTGAGTTTATGTCCCTACCAGTTGGTGTCACAAATTAATTATAGTTTCTACAAAAGAGATGTGTAATTATATATTTCCAATTCATTTGTTTTATTTTTTATTTTTTTATTTTATTCAATTATATGTACAACACTCTAAATGAAAATCAACCGATATTAGTATATTTTGATATTGGCCTAACATAACTCATTAATCACTCGGCCAATCTTATTATTTATACAGCACTTGACCAGCGAGTCGGAGATCTTCATCATAAAATATTCAGTATGTACATTACATATAAACATTCTCGTGGGTATCTACATTTTTTTTCCTTTATTTGTAGCTTTTTTGCAATATTAATATAACCCTTTTATGTATTTATTTTGTAAAGATACAATAACAAAAAATTGGTGTTTCTCAAAGCAAAATCTCAGATAAAAAAGATGAATTTTATAATCACAAAATATGCAAAGTGGATAAAATGAAATAATATTAAAATTATAAAAAAGGAACTTAAGCATATGTATGCAACCATTTTCAATGGAAATGATATTATTACTATTATTATTACTATTATTATTATTATTTATCTGTATTTTCTATTGCTAAGTAAAACATTTAATCTTATGTCTACAGGTTGTTATGGAAGTAGGATATGTTTATACATTTCTTTGCATGTTTGTGGTTGTAAGTTAATAGATTGATATGGAACTACGTTGAAGCTAATAATAATTTAATGCTCAGCCATTGAATTTGAAATATTACATGACCTGCGAGAACAAATCCTTGAGCATATGTCAGATGTACTAACTGCTCTTGAGCTGACAGCTGAAATTGATTGGTATGTCTCTTTAAGATGCAAGTACGAAGTTATTTTCAATTTCAGTCTGTATGGCAATTATCTCATCCATATTCAAGGTGACAACCGACTATTACAAGAAGATAATTGGAATAAAACATTTATAGCGTTTATTCAGTCTTATTACAGAATCAATAGTTCCCAATCTGTCTCAGACAGAGCCTCTTTATAATTTCTAAATAGAACACGTTATATATATATATATAGAATACTTTGGAATCCAGCATTAATTAATTGAATGGCTCTATTTACAATTTCTTTGCCTATGTTGTAGATGAGGGATATTTGGCACGTTTAAAACACACTAGCACGTACTGTCACTTCTCTAATCATACTTTTGTTCTGGTACTGGTAGCTTGCAATCTTTAGCAGTTGCTGCCAGGAACCTCAAAATGAACTGCAGACCCACTATGATAGATGACCCTGTAGTGACTATTGAACAAGGACGGTAAACTACCCTTTCCTCTAATATGTACTTGGTCGGCTGACCAATAGTAACAAGTGTTATTTGAATTAAAAAACTTGGTATATATTGAATGACTGGTTATTGTTGTACCTAAAATATTTTATTACTATAAATTTATAAATCGTTTGTTTAAAACATATTATAATGTAGTGCTGTGCACAACTTAATTATTTACTTGCAATACCTTCATTCTGGAGAGTTTTTATCTTGTTGTTTTATATTTTGCTCTTTAGTAGTCTCCTTGTTGTAATCCAATCACATGGCTATGTTCATCTTTATCTCATCTCTTACTCTAGATTTAATTATAGCCCAAGCCTTAATGAAACTACGCTATGCTACTCCAACCACTCTACTCCCAACTAAAATGCTATTCTCCTCTCCTCTTCTTACTACATCTGTTTCAAATGTTTTGCTGAACTATCATGGATTAAGTCTATTTCCGTATGTGTATATTATTTAGTTCTACATTTTATTTTATTTGCTTTGTTGTTTAAATATTGACAGGCAAATATTATAGCATTATCGATTTCAGCCTGTGTAGTAATTCTCTCACCCATGTTCCGGGTGGCAATCGTTTATTTCAAGTAGATAACGTAGGATAAAAATTACATGGCTTTAATTTAGTATCACTACAGAATCAGGAGTCCTCAGTCTATCTCAAACAGAACCTCTTCATACATTCTAAACATAGTCTTTTATATATAGAATATTTCGAAACTTAGTTTTAATTAACTAAATAATTATAACAATGGTTACTTTGCCTGTGATGTATATACAACTGTACTACAAGCTTAACTTATTAAACAGACATTTTCTTGACTCAGTGCATGTCTATAGACATCTTTTGCAGGAGCAGTACGTAGATCAATACGTTACCAACAGTACTAACATGGCCCCAGGTAAAGGCAACATGATAGTGTTGACTGGTCCAAATGCCAGTGGCAAATCTGTCTATCTCAAACAAGTAAGCATTTATTTTATTTAGCTGGCCTGTTTCACAATCTATATATACATATATATTTATATTAGGTTTTGTTTTTTTTTTTGTCTTTTTTTTTAAAAAACAATTTGAGTTATTACGATTTATTCAGTTTTGCAATACGTAGCCATCAATTACACGTCAATTTTCTCCCTAATAATAAATTTAATAAATTGTTGTGGGCTTATTCGAAGACGTTTAATGATTGAGTTTACAATTGGATTGTTGAATAAATATATATATATATTGATTGGATAGGAAAAATAGATAACGACAATGATTAGGTAGCTACAATAAATTTAAAAAATTGCTATAGAGTGAGAATCAATGTTTTAACTGCGGTCAATGATTGGTGTGTAGGTGAATTAGATTATTGAATAAAAGGACATGGGTATAGATAAAAGAAAATAATAATAAGAATAGTGGGTATTAATATAGTTAAATAGATAAATATACATTACAGTGAATGAGTCTTAATAAAGGTAAATATATGGAAGCACGCTATAGGAATTAAATAGTAGTAAAATTAAATATTAAATAAGACATTGTAGTGATTGGGTAGTAAGAAAATTAAATATATAGTCATTTATTACAGTGCCTGATACTTATTTTAATCACAGATCGGGCTTCTTGTTTACTTAGCCCATATTGGTAAATGCCCTATTATCTTTGGAGAAGCTATTGTAGACATTATGGTTGTTATGTATTTTAATCCAAATCATTGTTTATATACACTTATGTCTAACTTAAACACAGTAATCACCTATCATAATTTCTCATGGATGTTTTAATAATATAATATTTAATGGTATTTTTATAGATATAATTGAAATATGTTACTGTATTAATCTAGATCAATGAAAGAATGTTCTTTTATTGTTTAAGTATTTATCGATTAATAAGAAGGCAATAAAGATCATATATACAGTATTTACATATATATGGAGAAATTTATTAAACGTATTATTTGCAAAGAGAACAAAGAAACATAACGTGGTAAATAGATTTTGTGGTATCGGAGAAGTTATTTTACATGGTAAGAATGCTTGATAAATGCATTTTAACCTTCCATTATATTATACATAGGAAGTTTACTACCAGCTCAATCCGCCACTATAGGTGTTACGGACCGTATCTTGTAAGTGAAATGTATGTTATGCAGTTTCTCTTAGTGCCAGTATATGTTTATCACACATAAGGTACATAATACTATTATCAATGCAGTCAAAGGTAGCTCACACTAACCCAAATATAAGTTTCTCTTTTCAATAACTAATACTCATACTTATTTCATTTATTTTTTATATTATTAGCAGGATAAGTAACTAAACACAACAATTCTTTAATATGTACTTAAAGACAATGTGTATGTAATCACTGTATATGATAAACTCAATCAGAACAAGAATTATGACTCGCGACACTGTGGCGGTACAACAGAGCACATTCCTTATGGATCTACAACAGATGTCTGTAGTGTTACGCTATGCTACCTCTCACTCTCTCGTTCTCATGGATGAATTTGGAAAAGGTAACATGTCTTTATAGATAGGATTGCTCCATGATTTAGTAAAAAAAAAACAATAATGGTTGTTTTTTATTTTATGTGATTTTCTTTTCTAAGTAGTTTTTAATTCTTATGTGATATTTTCAGTGTTCTCAGATAAAATAAGAAAATATATATTTTGGGCATGCAAGACGAAATACCCAATCATATATACTTCATATTTGTAGTTATATTTAACAGAAACATATATAGTCATGTTCATTTGCTTTTTAAAATTTTGACTTACTCTTTTAGTCATTTTTATTACCACTTAGTCTAGACTTAGTTTAGAAGATGCAATGCTTTGTTATTAATGTTATTAAAGATTAATACTCTATGTTTGACTGTAAAATTTAAATCATTTCTAAATATGCCACTACGACATTTGTAGGTACAAATCTAGCAGATGGAACCGGATTACTTTGTTCATCGTTGCAATATCTCTTAAACTTGGGTGATGGCTGCCCCAGAGTGGTAAGATCATGTCTCTAAACCTTTATATAAAAGTTTTAATAAAACCTTTTTGTTGATAATGCACGTATTGTACGTCCTCACTAGATAGGTTGATACATTGATTGTTCTATTAATAGCTTAAATATTTGTCCACAGATATACTCACCTTAATTCATATATGTTCATACATGCTAATATTTACATAGACTATTAACTATCATATACGTCCGCCAACTATATACCTACTTTCACACTAATAAAACCATGATACAATTTTTATTAGGTCTGTGTACAATTGAAACAGAGAAAGCATACAGAAAACAACTAATATCCATCTCAATTTTAAAAAACAATATAATAAAATGATAAACTTTACTCTGTTCATACAATAGGTTGTTGCCACCCACTGCCATGAGTTGTTGAACAACCGTCTTATCACTAAAGACAACACTAATATAGCTTTCAAGACAATGTCCGTGAGTATTGCTAAGTATATTTGTTCAATAAATTGTTGTGCTATAGGCTTGATCTAATTAACTTTAATTATATTATAATATGGTATATTTAGGAAATATATCAAATTTTAATTGATCATAGTGTGTTTTACCAATCGCTTACAAGCAAAGTTTTCCATGAATTCAGGCTCATTCCATTGTATTTAATTCCTCTATTTTCATTTTTGGTATATATGTACACGACATTTCTACTTCTGAAAATTAAAACGTTTATGAAGTCGTGGGTAGATTAGCTTGTTGGTAGAAGCTGGGTGGAGAGAGAGAGAAAAAAAGAAAAAAAAAGAGAGATATATATAAATGAAAAATTGGTTATATGATGTCTATATAATTTCAAAATATAGGTTTTGCAGGTAAATTAAGGAGAACATGGAATTGACAGGTGCTGGAGACAGAAGGTCGTCTAGCTTATCTCTATAATATTGTTAATGGTCAATGTACTACTAGCTATGCATGCTACGTGGCTGCTGAAGTTGGGGTTTCGGACTCGGGTATGTACCCACTGACATACTATATGATCAAAATAGACTGCTATACTTCAATCCTCTACTCTTTGCATTTAATTTTACTCTAAGAATAATAAGATGTCACAG
Organism: Ichthyophonus hoferi; assembly: GCA_002751075.1. NCBI lineage: Eukaryota > Ichthyosporea > Ichthyophonida > Ichthyophonidae > Ichthyophonus > Ichthyophonus hoferi. The sequence goes on from NAOQ01000023.1 coordinate 310,083, forward strand.
TTGAAAATAGATTGATAGGAGCTATATTTTTCTAAATATTACGATAATTTGTGTAGTAGAATGGTTTTGTTATCTTTAACAAACACTTTGTTCTGTACTATTGTGCACCTTTCATGTCAGACTACATTTATTTTAATTTTAGAAGAATAGATCGGATTCATTTAAGACTACATTTTGGTAATTTAGTATTTTTTGTAACTACACATGAACATGGTCAAGTAAGTATTTCTATTTATTCATAATTTATATAAGAATATTTTGTTCAGATATAATCCATTTTAGTTTATCATTAGTCATTAACAAAGTAGATCCTATTTATATATGCACAATGTTAATGACATCAACAAACTATGTTATAGGAAGATATATAATGCATATCAAATACTAAATATGGCAGTACAATGATCCTTGATTAAGCTGAACATGAATGGTATTGCATTACTTAATTATGATTTATAATTAAATTGAAATCTTATATATTGTAACATAGCATGCCTCATGATGGCAATTGTGTTGGTGTATTTGCACTTTTTAGACATATATATATTCATACAACTCATCTGATGTACGACCTACAGTAATCTCCCGTGCAGAAGATATTATAAGGGCAGTAACCCAAGGAAACCCAATTTTTGCTTTAGAAAACGAAAAACAGAAACATAGGTTAGTATATTTATAATGCCTGTCTTACTGCTACAATCTATATCATAACTATATAGTCGAGTACTGAATCTTTAGTTTCTTACTTTACTATCAATTTGTAAATCTAAATTTATTTTTTTCTTTTTCTTCTTCTTACTATCTTTTTTTCTATTATTCTATTCATGTTTTTTTTCTTTTTTTTAGAGGTTATTGTTTGGTGTTTTGTAATCTCAATTATCTGCTCTATGAGCTAGTATATTTTTCCCTATTCCTTTAATGCATACATAGTCGTAATACAAATAGTATTCTATTCAACATTTTTGAAGCCTATATGCTCATTTTTCCACTTCACATTATGCCTTTTCCTCCTTCATCATACTTCACCTCATTCCATTCCCACATCAAAAGTTTATAGGTGCACACAGCTCTAAATTAACTTAGTCACACATAATTTGACATATAGAAACCATTATCATTTGCATTATCGTTAATAAGTAGCTAAATCTTTGTATCTTGTTATGCATAGATATGGTCTCAAGGGACCCAAAAGATATTTTCCCAGATTACATTAAACCACTCTATAATATCCCTTTAATAGTGACGATGCTATAGTTGAGCTGGCGATTACTACAGATCTTGGGATTGTCAACTTGCGTCAGTTGGTTGAACACATCCATACCCTTACTTGATCAACATCCATTAACTTATATTGGCTTCACCACGACTATTGCAATACTTAAAATATACATTAAAGCAAATAGGAACAATAAAAAAAAAGTAAAAAAGGCACTGCAAAGCTCCTGCAAAGTCTGGATATCCATTTTTTTTTGTCATTGTAAAACAATTATCCTGCTTGTTACTCCTTCATATTGAGTTACTACTCGTTTATCACTTTATTACATATAAGCCATGCGAAGTTTGATTTTACTATTACTATAATATATCGGGTATGAAAATGCGAATTAGAGCCTATGACAATTATCCTTTAAATTGTCTATAGTTGTAATTAAAGCAACTTTTCCTTGACACGGATCCACACAAACTTCCCTGTACTGTCTTATTAATAATTAATTGTAGTAGAATTGTTTACTAATGCCAAACCTACTATAATTGTTATGTAGGAATGCCTTAACATATAGGAGTTTTCAATCCAAATAATAGATCCGTCGACCAATATGATATTTTCCCGATCCGAATTATATATTAATCAGTACGATAATTTTCCCGATCAAAAAGGGAAAAAAAAATGAAAAAATTTACGTAGTTTTTAAGAGATTATATATATATATACAATTTTTCTAAAATAAAAAGAATAACTTAATATATATAGCATACGTAGCATTCTTTTACTAGGTAATTCATGCTAGCAACATGTTATGTTGGGGAAAAAAAAGGTAGTTGACTTGTTGGATATATATATATAACAATCATAACACAAGTTTGCTGACAACATGTTGGATAACATCTAGGTTAAGTATAAATTGAAAGAAAAGTTCTAAAAAATGTTTTCAAAGCTTATATATATATACAAAGAATATCATGATAAACAGTAAAAGTTATCATCTAGTAAGCAAGGTGGATAGAAAGAGGATAGAGGGCCAATTCCTTGAAGGCATGTATGTTGGAATATTGCCGAGGCCTTGATTTTTCACTATCAAATTGTGTATAAAATTGTAAAGAACTTCAATGAATCCAGCACAACTACTGTGCCGCTTAGGAGTAGAGATAGGAAATCGAAGCTCTGAGCTGACCAGAAACTGCAAGTACTTAGGTAGGTAAATAATAATTGCTTCCTAATGCTTCCTGATCGTATAACTATAGTACAAGACAAATTTTCTTTAAGTGTCTCAACTTCCGCCATAGAAAAGATATTATTAAGTTTTCATTACACAGTGAAAAATCCTGTACCTAGAAATGATGAAACTACGATTGGAGAGCATTTTGCTTGAACTATACAGTTCAGTTAACTGGAGCAGAATGCTGAGGATAAAAAGTTGATACTTTGCGGCGCAATTGGATTTTCAGTCTCCCCCCAACCAAAAAAAGGAAGATCCCGCATTGGAATTTCTCTATATGTTTCTGTTGGTGCTCCACGAAGTAAGAATATTTCCATTTTTGTGGGCGTGAATAAGTATGCCATATTATACCACAAAATTCATAATAAAGCAGTTAATGGGGAAGACTTCAAAGTTTGTTTTGAAATTTTAAAAAGGATATCTAATGAAAAAAGAATCACCAATCCTATTTTTATCCTCGATAACGCTAAGATTCATCAATTTTCCGGCCTTAAGGTGTTATTCAGTCCTTAAATTTAAACTTGTTGGATCTTTCTCCTTATTCACTTTCATTTTTTATTTTTTTGAATATATTATATATTGTAAGTGTTTTTTTCAATTTGAAAGCCTTTAGTTCTTAGGTTGGAATGTAGAACTGAAGCGGAGTTGAAGAGCATGATAAGTTTCAAATTGTTGGAGATCACAGCTGAAAACTGATAGTGTTTATAGGAAAATGCTAAGATACAGGTGTAAATCGGAAGGAAAATAAATAATTATGGAGTAATTATATATATACATATACATATATAACAAGACAAATTTGAACTAACCTTTTTTTTCTAAGACGTAATTTTTTTCAATTTATTTGTTCATCTTTGGATCGGGAAAAATATAATTCTGATCAGCAGATAATTTAAAATTCGGATCGCGAAAATTATCAAATAGACTCAACAAATTATGTGAAAAAAAATATTCGTGACACCACTGTTTTATGGCATCTTGTCAAAATCCAACTATTATCTTAAATAGTAAATAGTTTGTTCTGGTAGATTGTAAATTGTAAGGGACACTCAATCTGTAGTTGTACGGGCGACCCATCCCGGCCCCGGATCAAGTTGTAAGATTGGAACCACCGACTCGGTTTGATCCAGGTCATGCGGTGAGAATCGATTACAACCGTATAAAAGCCCAACAAGATGAGTGGTCGCTTGAAGGAACCCAGATGGTTGATGTATATAGAGATATGATTTCGGGGAAGAGTTTAAATAGTTTTATTGTTCTTTATATTAGCTCCTTAGTGTAGTTGTAGCTTAGTGAATACTTTCGCGGAGAAAGGAAATTAAATAAATTTGATACATCTCAGTTATAATTCTGATGAGATGGTACTCAGAGCTAACGTTCTTATGTAAGATCTCCGAGAAAGATCATTAAGGTTAATCTCTTAATCAACAATAATATAATTTGCATTTGCCACTTACACTAGAAACCAATTCAAAGGTATAATAATATCGCAAAATCTATCCAATTCTCTTGCAAATTTTAAAAGCCAAAATTCGACTTATACATACTCACAGGTCCGGACTATAGGATATATACTCTCATGTCACTCTTT
>NAOQ01000024.1:2285-17567 GCA_002751075.1 Ichthyophonus hoferi
TTGTTCTTGCTTATATGTCGTTTTTCTCTTGCATATATATTATTATTATTATTATTATTATTATTATTATTACTCATAGTCTATATCGTTCTATGAGCATAACAAGGCCTATACTCTAACTATTACGATCCGACATCTTACTCCTACCCTAGAATGGACCGATCGAGGGTTCCCTTTACTCTCTGCCCGTATAGGCATACACACTGGTACAGCCATTGTAGGCAACTTGGGGGCTCGACAAAGAATCAATTACTCAGCCATGGGTGATACAGTGAATATGGCAGAGGTTGGTATAATGTTTTTCTATTTCTGTTGTCCTCGTTCCTTCTACTTCCCATTATTTTGCGAAGATATATATATATTTCCCTTTCTCTGACCTCTTATAGTGTTTGCTTTTCCTTTAAGATTACTTTTTTTTTCCTCTTCACACCCTTTCCCTTTTATGGTTGACAAAGAGTCATTTATTATTATTCAAAACCGTTTACGTTGTTTTTATACACTCCCAACTGTCCTGAGTTGTTTATTTTATTACGTTTAAACGGGACACCTCGAATCCTCTTTTATATATTTGATATTATCTACCTATGGTACTCCTGTCTTACGTTTTCCAATCTGTTTATCCCATTTGTCATATATCTATACAGTGTTGTATGGTAATGTAATATAAACCATATTTAGACGTAAATGCGTGTATGATATAATAGTTAATGACTTGCTGTTATTTTGTTGGATTATTTTTGTATTTCTCTCGTTACATATTGGTGTTTATTACATTACTGTATTTTATTTACATCTAATTCGGTTCACCTGCTCTCTTTAACCTATACCAGTAACCATATACTGGTATATCTATAAAATAATATTTTCTAAATTATACACTTTCATTTGGTGACTTTGACCACACACTAACACAATTGTATGTATGTACACAGAAACTAGAAGGACTTAGCAAAATGTATGGCACCAACATTATCATTTCAGAGGACACCCACTACTACGTCAAACATAAGTTTATATGTCGACCGCTTGATACTATTCCAGCCTGCCGGAGATCTGGGACTATGATGCTGTATGAGTTGATCTCTCATCGTACTACTGCTACAAATCTAGAGGCAAGTGTGTTGACAAACTGAGGGATAGGTTCTTTTTCAATGAGTTGTTGTTCTTGGCCATCTCTCCTTGGTTTTTTTTAACGAAGCTACCAGAATGCTAGCAGATAATTATAACCGGTGATCGCTATTGGTCTGAGCTGGGTTTTTATTTGGTTTAAAATGATTTACTAGGAGATTATAACCTTTATTTGGTCACATTTATATTTAATGTAGAAGGATAGCAAACAGATGATGGTAGAATAATAATGATTACTATTGGGATATGCACCACTCTTCAAATCTATTTTCTTTCTGAACTAAAATCAGGACAGCTGGGAAGTCAAATCCATGTGTGATATACATACAATGCCATCTATATCATGTATTTAACCTGTTACTAACAATGACATTGTCCAACCCCCTGTATATAGCAACTGTAGATACGTGACTCTATCATACCGCTGAGTATAGTTCAATACATTCATTTTTCTTAGTAACACTGTGATTATTGCCATTCTTATTCTTATTATTACTATTATTGCTCTTATTATTACTACAACCATTCCAGAACACTCTACCTTATGCTATACCCATTTTTACCCAACTCTATTCTTACCCTCTTCTCTCACTCCATCATCCCAATATCAGGTCTTATCGGCTAATTTCTTCAGTCATGCATATGAAGACTTCCTTCAGGGCGACTTTGAGAATGCACGAGAGCTCTTCCTCCAATATTGCACAGTATACCAGCATGACTGCAAGGCAGCCAAACTGTTAATCGAGTCTTGCGATTACTTTATGAAGTATCCGCCTCCAGCAGACTGGAAAGGGTTGCGTCATACTCATTATATTGATAATGACGGTGACAGTGATTGAATGGTTTCATGTTATTTGAATATATTCGATAATTTATTATAATATAGTTAGTATTGCAGTATCTCAGTCTGAAATACTTTAAAGATACATATATATATACCTAGAGCTATTTGGCCTTCTGCCGCTCATGCATATATATATTACCACTACTATGCCTTGGTAGTTAGGATTATCATGTCATAGTTACATATATATGCGATGTAGCCACTCTCCTTGATTTTTAAAAATTCTTCGCCAACCCTTTAGATAGATATACTTACAGTGCTAGATATGGCATTTATGTGACTATCGGATTAACTTCTCTACGAATACTTGTTTATGTCTTTTAAAATAAAGAGTAATAAAAAACCGACAAATTTTTTTCCCGGTAACATCACAGTGGACTGAATGTTTTTTATATTTAAAATTTGACAAGTGTGTGTTTGTAATTTAATGAAAATCCAAATACACTGGCTAAGTTCAGTCCATTTTTATTCTTGCGAGAGTTCTATCCTTTTTTTTTTTTAATTTAAAGTAGGCCTTACCAGTTAAAATCTGTATTAGAAACTGATGTCCAATGAATAGCATTTTACAACATTGGCATATATTCAAGACCCATTATTATCCGAAGTAAAAATGTCTTATCAAAGCAGTTTTGTCTAGTCTATTACATTATCCCCCTTTATAGCTTCAGTCAGTAAACGAGAAGCTATATATGCTGATAATAATGGGACATTCCCATATATGTGTATTGATAGGGCCAGAGTATATGGTAATTTATTGTCCTGCAATGAAATGAAACAGATCTTGGTAGAATAATTAATGAGATTTACTATTTTATTAAAATAAAGAGGTGCAATGGCAAGATAGAACTAGTTCATATTATGTCATTAATACAGCAGTTAAGATAGGGATATATTTTACTGTCATATGGGTCAATGTAAACAGAATTAAAACTCTTAGCTTTCTACTAACTGTATAAAGCAATACTACGTATACAAATAAACCTACGTATGTAAAATAAAATAGGTGCAAGTCGGTGGGTTTTATTGTGTAATTGTTCCACTAACCGAATTCAATTCTCATTTTCTATAATAGTGTCCATAAATTGCTATACCGGATATCAATAATGTATCCTCCATAATTGGATCAATAACGATTAAACTTATACAGAATTGTTCTACATAAATTCAATAATACTATTTTTTATTCAAATTAAAGAGGAGACGAAATTTAAAATTTTGTAACTAAGATAGATCAAAGAAGTATAAAATTCTAACATGGATAGATTTCAATACCTACATATAGTTTATTATCTGCTTCTTCTCTAGCCTATCTTTAGAACTATAGTTCTTACTTCCCTTGTTGTTTAATCGTACCTTCACATTACTACACGCATATTAAATAAAATTATAAACAACACTCATTGACTCGGTGCCATAATTCTTAAGTTATTAGAAACCATTGATAACTATGCAGTATTTTTTTTAGGACAGACAGCGTGCTCAAGGATCTACCTTAGAACTTATCTACTGGCCAAAATACAGGCTCATACCCTTGCTGGTTTTCATATAGCCGCGCAAGATCCATATTGTTTTCAATTCTTATCAACAAATTATTCTTATTTTCTACCTCAAAAGGGTTTACAACCATTGCCATCAATCCATTCTCTTCAATTTCCTCCACTGCGTTCACGACAGCAAATGACTTGATCGCCTCGATGTTTATAACAGTGTCTTGAGTCTTTCCTATAGGTACAAAGACTGCTCTAGGGCTCTGTATGACCATGTATTCACAACACTTCCTATCCTTTTTCATAGAGTACTCTTGTATAACATGGCATATCAAAAGAGATAGGTTGGCTGTGTAGCTACTGGGTGAAGAAACATATTCAGTAACCAAAAGGGTAGGGGAGAAGCCTTCGCACTGTGAAATGGCAGCAAACAGGTAGGCTGTCACCTGGTTATTCTCCATTGTACAGATAGTGAATGTGCTCATGGTGGGAGTGCAGGGCTGAACCTGCAGAGTATATATATATCAGATATAGAAGGAGATAACTATGGAAGGTGGAGGTGGAACTTATAGTAAATACCCAAGTCATATATCCGATAGTACAAAGGGAGAGGGAATAAAAGGCGGAGTAATTAGAAATGATGATCATGATTTAAGTCATCAAATAATAATAATTCCGTTCATGAAATATATAATAGTATAGGTAAGTACATAGCGGTATATACTTAATATATTGGGAAGGTTACTATATACCAAAAAGAAGAACATATAATGTAACAATATATAGCTAGTAGCTAATAGAGAAACACTCAATGTAACTCTAAGTACTCACCTGCGGCCTCACCCATTGGGACCAATATGATCTGTCCCTTCTCAGGGGTCCAGGCCATCTTCTCCTTTTACTATCCACGTCATACAGCGCGGAAATCTCCATCATTTGCTGTTCATCTTCAAAGTTGATTGGCCTAATATTAATGCCTTTCCCGTCCAATGTTCTCTCTATTCCTTCTCCTATTGGTCTAGTTAAATGACAATTAATTTTAATAGTGCGAGATGGAAGGTGTACATAACCTGAACGTGCATAAAGTTTTTGGGCAGCTAGCGAACGGGAGTGGAGAAGGGAGAGGTCGTGTGAGGGAGTGGTAGTCCGCATATAAGTCAAGGAATGGTCTAGAAGACGACTGGCCAATCCTTTGCCTCGCCAAGATGGATCGGTAGCCACTAAGGCGAAAGAGTAAGGGTGGTGGGAAGAATAAGGATATGCACAGTGGTGTAGTTGCATATAAATGTATATGTAGGTTAGTATGGATTAATTTGTACGTATATATATTCATAAATGACTGTCTATTATATTGCCATTCAAGGATATGTACTAGAAACAAGAGCGAGCTAAAGGATTTAGACCACCAATAACAAAGAATATATAATTATTCAGATATAGATGCTGGGGTTCGTTGGGTAAATAAAATACAACGATTTGATTGTAGTAAATAACCCTAAGCAACTGTAATATTGATATTATTAAGATAGCACCCTATATGAAAATGGTGATGAATAAGGGTTATAACTTGGTTTATATTTAGGTGATTATATAAAGATCAATACGTATTCACGATGTAGTCGGAGTTCCAAAACATATATATATATATATATATATCTAATGATTATCATAATAAAACCACAACCAATTACACAAAACACACAATAAAAATAAAAATAACAAAACTAAGACGTAACTATAATTACATAAATATAGTGCAGTATTCTATACACTACCACATCATGATAGCAATATATGCAATGTACCTTCAGCCAGTCCTCCGCATAGAATATCTGTCGGTAGACTAGGAACATGACGATGAAATATTCGGAGAGTGGAGACAAACTGTAAGTTGAAAGTATATTTAAATATAAAGAATTACATCTCTACACACATACCAAGAGAAAGAGAAAGACAGAAAAATATTGAAAGTAAATAAAGTATAAAGATGTATGTATGTCAAAGAAAAAAGGGAAAAAAAACAAAATACGAGATAGCGGTATATACAAAGACATACATAAAGAATAATAAAGAAGTTCAAGAGACTGAATATAAGACTAGAGAGAAAGGTATAAGAATACAGAACATAATAAGATATTAACAGTAAAGGAAAGAAAAAGGAAAAACTTTAAGTGTATTTATGAATTACCGAGTAAGTCCATTAAAAAATATAATATAAGGAAGCATTTCATATTTAAAACATGTAGTTCTCCATTTTTCTACTATGGCCTCTATCACTAAGGTCACTTTCTACTTAAAGAACACATTGATAAATGAAGGTCTGATGTTGCCTTACTGTTTTCCTATCTATGTATATCGATAACTATGAAAACAAATGACCAAAACCTATTGGACATCTAACCTCTAAGCAATAAATGATACCATTAAAACATAACCACCTGATAGTACCTTAATATTAACCACTTTAACCCAACCCACCTTAGTGTTCTTAGTCGAAGGATCTTCATACTCTAATACAAATATCCCCTGGACATCCATCTCAGGGTCAGTCTCTACATGGTTCACAAATAACTGTCTAGGTGTAGGCTTGAAGGAAAATACCATGGTTAGAAAATCATACCATTTTTCCAGTTCACTATCTTGTAGACATCTTAACTTTAACTCTTTATCGGCATTCATGGTCATTCTTTTCTCCCTAAGGACACTTTATTTACACTGTGAATTGCCAGTTTATCCTTAATGACAATGTACGTTGGTTCGAGTTTTATTTTTTAACTTATTATCTAGTAACAATTTTCAACCTATAGAATCTTCATAATCTACCTATAACTCAATATAAATATTACATAATAAAACATATTCTACCTATAATACTATAAAGATAACACAAAATAATAATATAATTAAAACTTTGGCATACCAGTCAATTTAACAATGAAGCTGTAGATCAAACTATATCTATATCAAGATCTGCCATTGCCCATAATTGCATTATAATCTAAGATATTGCAGGAATACCACGGATATTCCCTATGATTTTAGGGTAGACTAATTGTCTCCTAGATCAGTACAGTAGGTGGCGTACCCTAGCTAGTATATATAGTATAGTATTATATATATATGTATATATTCAATTATATTAATTTAAATATAATAGGCTAGCAGGGACAGTTCTCTTCATAGTCCGTGTGTAACATGGAGGTGTGAAACCTACTATAATATATTGTAGAGAAAGAAGCCTTTTGTTATGTTTCACTTTGTATTGGTTATACCTTTACAGGCTTATTGGTAGTTTCTATCAGCAAGCTTTCCACTAGCTTGTTCTCTCTTTCTCATCTTTATGCTTTTATTTATAATCTATATATTTTTATATATACATATATACGTACTTTATATTTCTATTAAGAATACTTTACTTTCTCCTCAACCAGTCTATTACACTCTTTATCTCATACTTACCTATTTTCACGTACACCATCCATAGGAAGCTTCTGCCACCAAGGCAGCTAAGCCCAATATGGCACCTGCTTCAGATAATACTACAATTCCTGTTGCCATGGAAACTGATGACTCAGATAAGCGAACACACGTTAGCTTGGATGAAAAATGTGAACAAAACATGAAGCGATTCAAAGCGAATCTTGGCCACTTGGAGGAAAAGGTTAAGGAGACAATAATAGCCTGTGACGAGTTAGAAGCTATTATAAGAAGGGTGGAAGAGGCTCCTGCTGTTACTGACCCTACGGTGGGTAGGTGGGGAGGGTTAAGGTTGGGGTGAGGTAGGCTTCTAGTTGAGCATGTTTCTTTATGATGGTAAAATGTATGGGTTAAAGGGAAGGGCCTGCTTTGTGTATATTGTGTTTATGTATATGTAATATGAGGGAGTAGAAAGTGGTGAGAGATGGCTATGTGTTTATGTGTTATGTTATATATATTAATAGTTATGTAAAGAGAGCATGTAACTGGGTGGGTAATTTAATTTTGAATAAACCTTATTGTTCCAATCATATGGAACCTATAGTCACTATTATTATTTTAATAATACAAATTTAATAACAATATATTTAAATGATTGGTAGGCAGGCCCATTTATAAATTCCTTATTTTTTATGTTTTTTTTTGCATCTTTTCATTGAGTGTATACAAGCCTATTATTTACCATCAACGGGACAAATACTTGAGAAACAGTATAGAGGACGCACCCAGGGACTGTGCTTCTCTCCCCGCCCTACCACATCCTCCTTCTATCATTAACCATTCCTCTTCCTTGTTTAGGATACTACAGCATTAGCTCTGAGGATAGAGACAGTGGCCCAATTACAAATCCTCCGCCAGTTAAACCGTGATTTGTACACCTCACCTAAAGACTTGGGGTTAATGGTATAACTATTCCTATATACCTTGTTATATTACTATGACCATATACCCTATTGCATTACTTTTAGTATATTGTATTGTAGTACTATCACTAAATATACCTTCTTGTAACACATCACTATATCCCTCTCTGCTCTCCTTTATATTTCCCTGCCCCCCACCTGTCCGATCGATATATTTGTTTTTATTCCTGTGTAACTATTGGTTATCCATCATCTGATTTCTTATATCTACCATCACTCATTGGCTAACTATGGTATCCACAGACCAATCATGGTAGTCTAAGCTTTGCATTTAAAGAGGCAGCCAATAGCAAAGGACTGACACTATATGATCGGCAATACCTAGTTCACTATCTCAAGGCATGTATAGACTCAGAGGTGGCTCAGGGGTGAGTGGTTTAACTTGGTATGATATCATACATCTCTTATTTAATAAGTTTATCGGGGCAATCCTATGCTTTATTTAAAGGAGCTATATTGGTAATTCACTTCATTATCCTTGATAATTGTTCACCTAATCATTAATTTAATTTTATCTATCCAATGCCGATCAGCTATACGGATTAGTCAAATAGTCATTGGATCATTATCATGATTATTAATTTTTATGTAGCAACTGAATTATTGTTTTTGTTCTTTAAAATCAGGTGCTAATTCTGCCTTCATGCTTATAATAATGAAGTTATATTGCATAGCAATGTGTAGGTGTTCATACTGTATACACTATACTGTACTAATCTTTATATTACGAATTCATATTGTTATTTGATTGGTTGCTGTATATACTATGAACGTAATCATGCTAGTCTTACTATAATTCCTTGGAGTGTCTTCCATTACCACATACACATTACTTTATACCTACAAAGGGATGGAAATAGGTGGGGATGGGCTCGTTTTATATATAGTTATATATACTAACAAAGAGGAGCCCCTACATTTCTAACCCAGTAGATATAAATGTTTGAGAGTACATAATGGTGTCTATATTTGCTTGCATGTTGATATTAATATAGGGAAAGGGATTAAAGGTTTATCACTATATCACTAGATGTGATTATAAACGGCCCATACATATATATAGAAAGAGAGAGAGAGAGTATAGCAAAGGAAGTACCTGTGCCGCAAACCATTCCATGGATTGGATAATTAGCTTGAGACAATTGGTTGATAAGAAGCTAGATTATTGGTGGAGAACGCACCGTTAACTAATGCACATTTGAAGAAGATATGATTTGATTGGAGAGCACTCAAATGACAAAATAAAATTTTGACCTATTAAAATTAGTGGTATATGTCAATGATAATATAATATAATATAAAGGTGATATAATCTCTTACCTAATACATATACATATACATATACATATACATTACTCTATAGTACTGGTGAACACAAACTCCTGGCCTTGATCGACAAGGACCAGTTTCTGGAAGAGGCACCTGAGAATATGAAGACCAATGAGAAGATCTCGGACGAAAAGAACCTCTTTATTAGTCGAATGGATTACGAGAGGGCCCAGAGAAAGGCGTGAGTATGACGCGTCAATGACGTGTCACCTAGGTGTGATTACATGAGTCTATCGGTGTATTGTGTTATTGTTTTTCTGTGATTGTATTTCTATCTACGACTATACATAGCTGTCTGTATTTGTTTATTGTTGTATTTGTTTTCTATGCGACCTTAACTATGGGTTGCTGTTATTTCTCTAGCAAAGTCATGTATTCCACAGTTTATTCTCTACCTCCGATATCTCTCTCCATTTTCTATTTGCTATCTGACCAGGCTTTATATTTATTCTCTCCAATATACCTGTACTCCTACAACACAATAGTTGTTACTTTCTCCGTTTATGTTATAATTGAATATTATCTTTCTGTTTCAAATTGCGCAGTACTAAGGTCTTGGTACCCTTGTCTTACCAATTAATCCCACTCTCTCTCTCCCTCTCTACCAATTATAATATTTCTTGTACAGATTAATGGATAAGGCTGAAGAATTGGCCCAGCGCAAGAAGGTGATAGTCGGAGTGACCAATCACAAGAAGGGCGTTATTGCCTCCATCAATCCGAAACTTCATAAGCTCCTAGCTGTACGTCTATTGGTTATAACTCGTGTTTCAAAATCGGATATATGTGCATCTACCTGTGACCTTTTATCAGCCCCCTTACCTCCCAGATCCTTTTACTAGATCATGCATTATATAAATTCTTTCTAGTGAGATGTGTTAAGGGATGTCTAATTGGTTCTTTGTCACTGTTAGTTATTTTCTGTGTTGGTAATGGTCCTGATCAAGTTATCTTTGCCGAAATATTTTGGTTTGCTTAATAAATTGTCGTCACCTCTCATATTATACGAGACAAGCTAATTAAATGACAGTGAAATGGTATTTTATTGTTTAAAATTACCTGAGTGGGGTCAGAGTGTCAAATATGGAAGGAGATAAATGTTTACGTAAACAATATTATTGGTTGCCTTGTAGATCTTGGAATTTATTGGAGGTGAAGAATGACCAATGACCAATCAGTAATAATTACTTTGATTTTGGACTAATTATATGTGTCGATCTGAGATGTGTCCAACCAATAATCTTTGCTTCGTGTGGCGTCATACAGTCATGTCGTTTTTATTGTTTCGCTAGCCCTATTTATTGTTTATATGTTATTGGTTTGTTTTTACAATAATTATTTACTCATTTGGTTTTTTTTATAAAAAATTCTAATTGCATTAGATACAGCGATTGCTAACCTACTATCTTACCCCCAAGGTCTGTAAGGAAGTGCAGCAACGGGCCAATCCCTCCATCAATAATGACCTGGCCTGTCTCCTCCCTGAACCTTTATACAATATATACCTTAACGTGACTGCCTGCATACGTGCCTATGGTTAGCATTTCCCATCCCCCCCCCCACTCTCACAGTACACCATATCTATATATATAACTTTGGGATATTATACTAGGATTTGTTTGTGTTGATTCAACACTCTGTAATAACGTACCTATATGTTGTATGTAGTTATGTTCACCAGCCACCTTTTGCAGGTATATGTTCCCTCTCTTTCCTAATGCTATAATGCTCATAGGAAGAGACCTTACAGAGAGTATTGATGGGCCGTAGGGTCAAATATGTTCATTTCACATTTGATTGGGGTTGTTTTTATTCCGCTTTCATGGCTGGTTTAGAGAGAGATAAAGATAAAAAGTTATACAACATATATATATATAATACAGAAAAGGAAGTAATTCGAATAAAGTAATAGTATGTTTGCGACCACACTACATATGTTATAGTTTAGCTAATGTAATATCATTATCCTGTAGAGATGCCTGTATCAGCCAGCATCCAAGGCAAGGTTGTGGAGGTTAAAATGTTTAACAGTGTATTAGAGGTAGGTGATATGGGTAAGGAGAGATGGTGGCGTCACACAGGGAATAACTTTTATATATATATATATATATATATTCTCTACATAGATAGGTATTTCTTGTTCATCAGTATGTACCCATAGGGAGAGAAAGAAGGCATATTAAGGTCGACAAGTCATAAGAGGTGATACGAAGTGTTAGTAAATGCCCACAGGTCACATATACATAGGTAACATGGTATTGGAAGATATGACTTAGAGGTGATTTTTATAAGTGCGGTAACACGGGTAATGACTGTAACAAAGGCCATATACTGAGATGGGGGAAATATACGTGTCTATTGTTTGTAGCAATTAGCCATGTAATATAGGATGCCCTGCTAGAATCAATCTCCTCTCTCATGCTGCAGCCACCTACCTCTCCCATTACAGAAGGATATTAAAACCAAGCCTGCCACCAAGGCTATAATGTCCAAGGTGTTTCCTTTATCGTTGGATCTATCCTTTAGGGGTCCTGGTAAAGTATTTGTACCGGTGGCGGTGCTGGCTTCATATATATAAGCCTCTTTTTCCCTTATCCTTTTTTTTTGTACTTTTCTTTCGCGTGCTAACCGTACAACATAATTACTTTTCTTTCGCGTGTCCATGTATTAATGCATTCACAGCACATTTTGTTGCATTCACTATGCTAAATAAAGGTTATTACCTGCACTCCCTTAGACTTATGGGCCCGTTCCTGCCTATACAGGTCATCCTGACGTCGTAGTGACCATTCGATACCTCCCCCACCTCCACCTAATAACGGTCACTGTGAAGGATACCCTACGAGAGGCACGTCTCTTGCCCACCAATCTGGTGTCTTCTGTATGGGCAGCTAACGCCCTATTGGACGAAATCTTCCCTGACGACCGAGGCCGTCGTCTCCCTTTTAATGCATCCCCTGTACAAGCAGCACTTCACATGGCTGGGTACCTCTCCCTTCTTTAAGGATATTGCTAGGACAGGCCATGACAATGAGCGAATAGGGTGGGGAGGAGTGCGATATAGTAAGCGTGGATTGGTTAAAGTGAAAAGCATATTTATAGAATGGTTTTGATTTGTTGTGGAAACCAGGCTGCAAAGCTAACCAATGGGGTACAGGGTTACTATGGAGGAGGTTGTAAAGGCAATCCCATTGGGTGGGCGATTCTATCGTTGGGCCCAGTGGTTGGCTGGCTCTGACTTTGTTGCCAAGCAGACGGTATGTGTTTACTATACCCTTAATATATTTTACATGCGATACACTGGAATATCTGGTTAATCTAATTAATTGTCTTTGCTGGGTTATATGAAATATGTTTCAATTGGTATATAGAAGAGTGCATTGGTTGATCTTATTGGATGGATCCACGCGACAGGTCGGGGTGGTTAGGCCCAGTTGGATAATTGATTGATCTAGAAGTGGAAATCAAATATAAGGTAATATGGAGCTAGAGGCACAGAACGCATTATGATATCGCATATGATTTCTCTGTGTTCAATGTAATACCAAGGTTGGCGTTGCCATGGTTACGGCAGCTATGTTGGCAACCTTTTAACATTACCGTGACAACACAGGGACATGCAGTGACTATGACCAAACATGATCAATGTTTCCATGTACATCAAGTGCTAGACCTTATTGGCAAGAGAGTGGAGACCCTCTCTGCCCTCTACAAACAGCTGTCGTCACTAGGTAAGTCTCCGGTATTTCCACCACCATTGCAATTATAGTATCGTACACCTCTTAATGCTTTATAGCTAGTTTTTATATTTTTCATCTGGTTGCATAACAATACAACCATGTGATCAGGTGAGATCTACCAATAAGGTGTCAGAAACCTGTGTCATTTTTCGTGCGGTGTACTGCTTAACGTGGCCCTGATTGGTCTACAGTTATTTACTACCTGTTGCCCTAACTCTTATTGGTTCTTACACTATAGCGTTCTCTAACTTCCTTCTTCTCTTCCTCTCTTTATGGTCTATGCAGCCATCAATCAGGTGGATCTTGGTTCCCTCCCACAGTCAAGGATTTCAGAAATGTTTCCTCAAAAACCACAATCCCAACTTATCAAATTTATTTCCAATGGAGAGGTAGTAATCTATTATGTGTTTTCTTGGACTATATGTGGTTATGTATATTTATGTTGGTGCGTGTTTTTTTATAAAAACATCTATGTGTACTTATGCATTTAAAAAATGATGTGGTAGATTCTTGTGAATGTTGATATGTTGATTGATTGTACTAAAGAACTGTATCATACATACAATTACTAATTAAAACCAAATAATTGTATCTATATTTGTTTAATCAGTCATTTGGTATATAATATACAATATTATTTTTCTCCTACAACCATGTTTTGAACTATACATTTCTGCTGTTTGGCTCTGTCAGGCATTCTGCTATATGTATATTCCTTTATTTTGTCTGTTTAGTATCAATCGTGTTGGTGTTTTTTCCTCGCCTATCTTTGTTTATATACGACTTCCCTTGTTATTTCATTAATATAATCTTGGTCTCTTGTGCCTTCATATCACTTTGTATTGCATTGGTAAGTCAGGCGTGTATTTGTACCTATATTAAATATATAGTAGGCACGTAATTCCACCGTTATCATATGGCCTGCAGTCATAGAGGACCACTAAGAAAAGACCATCATGTAATGTCCCCCCCCAGAAGTACGACCTCCTCTACACGCTTCTCTTTTCCAGTGACGATTGTAAGTTTGCATTGGTATTTTTTGGCTTTTCTTTTTTTCCATACAAGACAACACTTTGGACTCTGTTTTGATTTTGCGTTGCTATGAGCCCTTCCTTTTCCACCGAGTTCTGTCATTCATCTTCCCATACATACGGGTATACATTATATATTAGTGTACACATACACACATAACCGTAGCCTATATATATAGTAGAAAGCTAATCTGTATAAAGTGTATTATTACATATTCGTATGACGGCACAGTGCATATGATATAGAAATACATTTTAACAGTTAATGCCTACATGTGTTTATATGTGTATGTAATTATATGTATCTGTATACGTAGCTACATATTATTTTCTGTTTTCAATGACTTTATGATAAGGAAATACAATGTTTGTTTAGTCAGCCGTTAACGAATACGTGCATATATATATATGTGTATGTGTATGTATATCCCTTAGAAATGCTACCAGAGAGAGAGGGAGAGAGGGAGAGAGAGAGAAGGAGAGAAATATATATATATATATATATTGAGGAGGATGAGATAGTGTGATGGAGGAGCAGGGCCTTGGATATGGCAATTGCCACTACAATAGGGTCCACCCATGACTTTATTCCTTTACTATACGAGGTATACGTTGTTATTTTCAATTGATCGGAGGGATGCCTGGGTCATAGATGAAGTGGATGTACGGGTGAGAGTGAGCACAGAGTATCCAATCAGAGTGCCTGATTTCTCACTGTCGTTAAGGAAGGGTGTGGTCGAGGGTGACCTCCACTGTGCAATGAGGGTAGGTGTGATATATGGAGATAGCCGTAATGCACTGTGATTAATACAGAGGTTTTATATTTTACAGTTGAGAGAAGATTTTATCTCCTAGAGGTCATTAAGTGGCAAAGAATGAGTATATATATATATGGTTATACATTGCCATTCATATTTTTATTGCCCAGCACACTATTTTCTCTTATTCTTCTTATATTTTCTACTTAATATTCTTACTCTGGCTAGGAGAGTTGGATGTTTAAATGAAGTAGAGGGGACGTGTGTATATGAGGTAAGGTAACTTATGGTGCCCTTCAGAATATGGAGATGGAGCTCAACAGTGCAGGACACCGCCTGGCATGGGACGTACAGTCGCGAAATTTTATTCTGTCGCTTCAACTTAGGAGATTACAGGTATGATAGCTCTCCCACGGCTCTCTCTCTAAGTATACTCATCCTATATGTACTTACATTTGTTTCTTCTGTTTACTTCTTTGACAGTTTGTTATTTTTTGTTCTAGTTTACTTTATTATATTTCTATCTATCTATAGCATCTCCTTTTTTTTTTTTTTTTTTTTTTGT
>NAOQ01000024.1:18059-48646 GCA_002751075.1 Ichthyophonus hoferi
TTTTTTTTTTTTTTTGTGTTTCTCTACCTCTTTGTTTTCTTTATGGCCTTTTTTAAACTTATCCTTGACTACCACAATCAAATGAATGATTGGATTGGGGTTAAGGGAAGAGGAAAGAAGCATGTGGAAAGCATTGTATGAATATATTTTTGAAAGATTGCCCGGAGGGAGATCAATAATAATATAGTGTCTAAATATACTACCCCCGTCGCATGTATTTATTTGTACACATAGGAGATATTTGATGCCTATGTACGAATCATGAAGGCTACTGTCGATGAAAACTCCATGGGAAAATTATTTGAACGACGTACAAGGTATGATTGGATGATAGGATATCATTTAGATTGGGTGTGGTAGGATAGGATCACTTTGGGGACAAATATTAATCATGCACCTGTTTCTATGCACTTGCCTGCTTTATATATATACATATACCTACTATTGCTATTTTTTTATTCCATATCATTTCATATCATTTCTACCTCGTTTATCTTCGTTTATGCTTCAAAGCCATTGTGTTACAATATGAATCACACTATTTATTATTTTCTTGTCTGCTAAGTCCTATCATTATATCTAATATATATATATATATATATGAATTTACAGGGGGCCTGATCGAAGAATGCCAACATATTATAACACACAACAACGACAGTATGTATTTACAGTGCCATCTGCGGATTTATAATTAAATTGTATTTAAATTTTATTGTCTACCTTTGATTTGGGATTGAATTGCTTGCAATATTAGCCCAAATATTACTTTTTTTATATAGTTACTGGGAGGAGCTGGATGGAATAGTACTTGCTTTTTTTCCAACCTTAATATAATTTACGAAATTATACCTTGTATACTCTCAAGGCAAAAATTGAGTGATAAATTACTGATTTAAGGCTTAATTCTATGCCTTTATTATTATTATTATTATTATTTATTTATTTATTTTGATTTTATGCATATATTTGATCAGTCCAACTATATTTTCTAAGCAGAATGCATTAATTGACTGACTTGGCATGTTACAGTCATTCACTGGATTTTTATTTTGGTAGTCTCGTAAATATTTGTGCTATTTTCAATCTGAAAAATACGTTAAGTAGATGTCAATGCTTAAGATTTGTGGTAGCTGTTTAAATTTATTATCAGCAAACGCTAGGTCGGTAACACTGACCTCAATGGTTAGGGCATGTTGTAGGTTTACATTTATGCTAGGGAAGATATTATAAGATTTGATTATGTCATTATGCATTACTTGATAAGTTATAATATGGATATATCGATATGTGTTTTCTTTATTCTGTCGAAGAACGGTTCCAAATTTAGTTAAGGCAAAATTGAATCAGCAACGCGATATTATAGATTGAATGTAACCATAGATTAAATATTAAACACAATAGGTTCAAATAATTTGGCCTAAACGTGGTTTGATGGCAAGTTAACTTTAGATCAACGACACTATATGGAACCGAAAACAGTTTTTTTGGGATACAGTATTAGCAGCCTTTGGTTTTTATTAAATTAAAATGCTCAAACTATTCTTAATTTTGTCTTAGCCCAGGTATGTCTGGGACATTTAACATAACCACGCTACACAAACTGCCTAAAAGGCATATATATAATAAAAGTTCATATCTAAAATACATTAAGGATAACAAGAAAAAACCTCTATCATTAATATATTTTAAAAAGACAAAAATCTATTCCTGATAGTGTTTCCGAAAATAGCAGCAATCCTTCTTCAGATATCATATGGGAAATCCTTACTGGAATAAGGAGAGGTATTCTAATAATAACATATAAGTAATCATTTACACCCATAATTTTGATGAATATTTAGTTATTATTTTTTAAAAAAGAGTAGTAGTGAGAACTTGGAAAGCTCTATTATTATGATGAATCGTTCAAATATAAATCTCTCTTCATAGGCTAGCCTGCTATTGATTTTACCTAGCGATAGTTTTATTGGCATGCGTGTAATACCTTTTAAAATGTTTATATATTTAGGGGAAATCATAAAGGTGACTATATAGATAAGAAATTGCCTTTATAGAATGCTTAAGTAGGTATTAATCTAATAAACATCATGGGTCTACTACATATGTCACCTATATGTCGAATCTTTTATATAAAAATGTATATATATATTAGATTACTGAAAATGCAGTGCAACATTCAGTATAACTCTAAGCAATCAACGCTGGTTAAATGTCACTTTAAAGAGGCAAAAGATACACAGGGTTGGCTAAGCAGACTAAAATTTGAAAGACTTGCGTGTTGTTGTTAGTGAAAAATATCTCTTTGATAGATTGTTTTTAGGCTAGCTAAATCTCAAGTGGCACTACCTGTAAAGTGTAATAGCCTTATTGAGAAACAAAAAAGTTATTAATGGAAAACTTCACTGCCATAGCATGATTTTGATTTGTTCTACTTTCAGGAAAAGAAATACTCAAGATATAGATAAATCTAGTTAAATAATATGTAATAGCGACAAATATTCATATTTCGTTAACAAATATATATATATATATATATATTCTGCTGGAAAACAAATTGTCATCATTTTGAAAAGAAAGAAAAAAAAGGAAAAAGATTTACTGTGACAGATTTAGTGTACATGTAACTTGCTATTAATTATGCCACAGTATATCTCTATTACTGAAGCATATAATATCAATTTATCTACAACTCAGCTACTAATAGTGTGTCAAATCTTGTCCATTGGATACGTGCTAAAATATTTACTTCTTCTAAAATACAAAAATATAATCAACGGATTAAAAAGCATAGCAATAAATTGCAACAATGTTTAGTGTATTACGAAATAAAATAATAGATATAACACAATCTTTAAAGCATAAGTGCTAGATGCTTTAGGACATTGTAAACAGTAATGATAATGTTATATATCTAAGAATTTGAGGAGGTGCGGTATCAATGATACTCTCAAACCTCAGCGTGCTACAATTCAAATAAATCCCAAGGAATAAATTTAGTCAAGAAAAGCAAACAGAACAGACACATGCGGTTAATAATTTTGATTTACACCAATTTAAATGTTTTACGTTTAAAACAGATTTTGTAAAAGTAAAACTAGTAATAACAAGGTAATATATGGTATCAATAATAATAATAAAAGATAGTAATGGTTGTTTAACACGATTTTTAAACATCAGCAAGTAAAGCATACTATCCTAAAATGTTGATTGGGATAACACCTTTTAGTTCTTTCTGTAACTCAAAATGAAAATATTAAAAAATTGTAGACTTATAAAAAGTGCCGGGATATCATTAAAATCCTGCTAAATATATGGAAAACAAATATAATCTAAATTAATTTGTATATATTAACCAAGTACATTATTTCATTCAAAATACATGACTGAACCATTACCCTTTTAGCTCTGTGAATATACCATGACTACAAAACTTTTATTTACAATAAACAAAAGATGTAATATTAAAAGATAAAAATAATCATAATAAATGAGAGCTGCAGGTAGACATAGTTGGATAACTTACAGATAGAATGAAACAATTAGAAACAATGGCATACTTAATATATTTAAAAGGACAAGCCGATGGTATTGTTGAAAAAGTCGCCATATAGGTTTAAATTAGTACATAATGTACTGGAAGGCTTGGGTTTAAAATCTCATTACTTATTAGCTAAAACAAATAATGTAAACCCCGAGAGTTTCAGAGTTTGCTAAAATGTTGTAATATTCGGTAGATATAGTTTATTAACACCATAACAGCATATTCCTAATTAAAGGTTTAATCATTAGATAATGTACATTGCTTGGTTGGGAGTTGGGTCTGCAATTTTAAAACTATTGCTGACCATACAAAGCAATGTTATTGAATATGTTTGATTGATTATACTCTAATAATAATAATTATTATGATAATAATATCAAGACTAGTAATATTAGTGATACTAATACTAATAATCATTATTAAATATGTTTAGATGCTCTACTCTAAAGATACTAATAATTGATACATATATATTTCCATGTCTTTGATTTGATCTCACTTGGTAACTACTCTACTGATGTTGAGTATAAAATATGTTTCAAAAGATTTAAATTGAAAGTTAAAAAGTGTCGTAGTAACACCTCTATATACTTTGTATTTGCAGTGTCTATTTACTACTAAGTATTTTGGATATGAAAGGTCAAAAGGTTATGTTGAGTTATTTCAGCCACAATTGTTTCAAACATGAAGGCACAATAAAGTTAATAAATACAATCAAAAAGATGCCATGATATAGTTTTCCTTTTCGGTACACTAGTCAGTGGTAGTGGTATAGTCATAGCAGATATATTAAAAGCACAGATAAACAGTAAGCCATATAGTTTTATTATTTAAGTTATCTTATCCAAGCATACGAAATACAGACAAATAAATATATATTAAGACCAATAAGGATTTAGTGCCAGGTGAAATAATATCAGGTCAGTCATTCTTTATTAATCTAATATAAATTACAGTACAATATATCACCTCACGTGGCAGTATCACACTCTAGGATATGAAGTTATTTCATCTCAGTTGTCTTCAAACAAAAACCGCATTTCTTCAGGTCTTAACTAGTTATTGCATGATAAATAAGGAATCATAATGATTTTGGCGCTATTCTTCAAATGACAATGGAGATTGTAAATGATCTGTTGATCGTTAATTATCCTGTCAGATTAAATTAGTTTATCAACAAGTGGTCACATTATTAAATGTACATCTACAAGCTACGGAAATTGCTTCACGTTTGCAATGAAGAGCTTAGATCATTTTTTCCAATGAGAAGATGTTAGGGAGTGAATGTTGTTGCCTAGATTTGGGAGAGTGTGCTTATCTAATTAAATACCTATGCTATTTCTTAACTGTTTTCATTAAAGCAATAGGTGAAGCGGATGAAAAGCACCATACAAGGGTTTTCTCATCCTTCTTTGAAGCCCAACATAGTGAAATAATGCTACAAGACTCTCATAAGACTGGCATTCACATAATGGTAGCTAAGTGAATTTAGGAACTACTTATGATAATACTGACACTGCCATATATCGAACGTTAAATGCCTACGACATGCTATTATAAAAAAGCCTGATGTATTTTGGTGATCGCATTCCAATTGCCTATTGTATTGGTCAATCATCTTAGTATACTAATTATAAAAATTAAGCTAACAACCTTTATTGGTCTACTTAATGGCTTCTTATGGATCTATAATAGAGTTTTAATTATCAAGGATTTAGTACACAAAATAGTTGATTGTTTGTTTACAATATCAATCTCCACCGTTCTTTTGTAACATACCCGTAATACTGTTATATTTTATATTTTATTTATTTTAGATTGTGACAATGAACATGGCCACGGAGGGGCAAGGTAGGCACTTTATTTTATCAGGTCGCTATCTTCAAGTTGTTCTCAGCCCTTTATTCTTACCAATTCCAGCTTCTTGGCATATAACTGCCATTTCGAAATGAGCTTTCAGACCTTTCACACCTTCATACACATTTTCATACAGACTTGACCCAGAACGTCTGAATATCATAATTATAGGTAAATCTACATTCAACACCTCTTTATTTTGTGCACTTAAATTAGAGTGTATACCCAGATGCCCAGCCTAACCTATACCTAGACATATTATGGGGGGGTCCATTTTTTCCTTCAGAATTTATTACATCAACCACGTCAAGCTCTTAGTGTTTCTCTTTAAATATTTAAACCACACAAAATGATAACCTTTTTGACTTTATTTCTATCTCTATTTTTATATAATATAATATAGTATAGTACTCCGAAAACTGTCAATCTCAGCTGTAATTATTTTTAAGAAATATTTGGTTGATAGTATTTACGCGAAAATAAATATTGAACATCCAGATACATACTTACGAAGGTGTTAAAGATAATAATCCTTGTCATAATTATAAAACTTTTTAACTATTGCACATACGATGGGACAGGTGGAGGTGATGTCAGTGACCTGCAGACCTTCCCCCAGTTCTCCATTCTACTTGAAGGTCTGTTGGAGCGGCTAGGCCCAAATGGAGGATCGTTGAAAGTTGAGCAAGAATTGGATGAGGTATTTATTCTATATATAAAAGTGTTTTACTCTGTAAAGTAGCATTGTTATATTGTGTTGGTTTTAAAATTAAGTGTTTTCCTGTTAAAAGAGTAAACATAGTTATGATTGGATAGCAGTAAAGTCATATTTAGTTATCATATAAGGGTAGAGCCATCCTCCACCCAAGCATATTACTTGTTATATTGTAGTATTCAAGGATTAATAGACGTTTGATTAGATATGAGGAGAGCAGGGTCTATATGTAACCCATAACACGCCCCTGTTTTTCTCTATCACGGGCCCTTTAGTTAGCCTTTGCCCTAACCAATATTGAAGTAATTATAAATATGTTTTATTTCAGAGATTTATAATATCATAAGCCCCTCTACCACTACTTGACCCCTCATATCGTGTTATATTTATAAAATATTCATCACACATGTGATGCACTAGGTTAAGGCAGCTATGCAACAGACCCAACGAAACTATCTGCAATGGAATACCCTATATCGCGAGATGAGAACTATTCTAGCTGAGCATTCTGCACAGGCCTACCATCAGACAATCATAGGGGGGGCCTCTGCCAGTGTGGTGTGTATTGGTATGGTGCTATGATGTTTTACTAAATTTATCTGTGATCACCCACTACCTATCTAGGTAGTACCTCATCTACTACCAATGTTTAGTACTATTTCCTCTTGACTTTCCTTTTCTTTCATTATTACCTATATCGCCCGCTCTCCCATGCACCACTGACGCATTCATATGCATTCACATGCATGCATATAGGTGTGGTGCATACATTTTCTCTCTCACAAGACTGCGATGCTTGGGCAAGGCTCTGACACTCACAATCATTTCCTTGCACTCTTTCGGTCGCCTTATTAACGGAATATAGTCATCATAAGCTGGTTTCATTATTGATTATACCCTTGTACTCATACACATATCCACCATTTCTTATTCTATCACCTGGTCTTCATTAACCATCTCTCTTCTTATTAATCTTTGTAGTTTAACAACAGGCCCACTTTATATAAGCATACGCTTGTCATTGTTACTATCAGGTATTCAGAGCCACAAGTGAAGTTTTCACTGCATGGTTTGAGAAAGAAGCTATCCTTTATACATTATTCAACTAACTGTACACGGGCATGCAATGCGCAATACTATAGATAAAGGATATAGCATTCAAGAAATTACAACACTTGGAGTGTATGCAATACCTTGATGCCCCATTAAAGAGTTTGGTAAGTTGCTTTTCTTTCTATTTATTTTATTTTTATTTTTTATTAAGAGAGTGAAAAGGGAGTGATATTTTGAAGCTAGGTGGAACTATACTATTGGTCCTTTTCTTTGTACAGACATACTCCCACCCCCTCTCCAGATACATCATTTCAACCATACACACAAATATACTTAAGTCGTGTACCGCTTTCCCTATATCAGAAACTTTTTATTACTCTCTCTTACTTTCCCTATATCTTTCTCCTATTATTCCCATGCTTCTCCTTTCTTTTTCTCTTTGCTATCTATGGGCTAGCTGTCAACTTCTTCCTTCTTACACCCCTCTTACCGTACCCCCCAATCCTTTTATTCTTTTTTAAAAATTACTTTAGTCTTGACCTGTTTGTTTATTGAGTGATATATATATATATATATATATTGAATCAGCCAGCATATCATTGGATATTTAAATATGATATCAGCTTTCACAATGGAGCTAATAAGATTGTGTTTTATCAATATTGAAATTTAATTCTATGGCCTATATAGAATACACCAGCCGATAGCAAGCATCCTGTTGTTAGCAACGCCAATGAGTGTTTACTAGGTCTAGATCCCACCCACTGCCTGATGGACAGACATAAGACTTATGAGGTGCGTGGTACACTATATCTCTCTGTATAGTATATACCTCCATATATAATATATTTCTAGACATAGTATATCTCTATATATAATACATCTCTATATATAACACATCTATCTCTATATACCTTCCATTATCATTCATATCTGACCTGTACCACTTCTTATGAAAACATTCTGGTGTATAGGAACAGGAAATCCTACAACAGTTTCTTAGTATTGAGGTTGCGGGCCGCCTGCAAGATCGTTGTCATTACCTAGCTTCCTTCTACACACCACCCCAAGAGAATGGGGAGGGGCACGAGAAAGGTACTATACATCTTAGTATTTACATTTTAAATGCATGTACTTATTGATATAAATACACTTATTATTGATTAGATTGCCTAAATGAATGATTGTACGTCCTGTAGGTATATCCACAGACGTGCTCATATTTCACAAGGTGACTATGCACCTATGTACGTAAATGTCTCGCACTCCCATCACTATTACCGTCGATATATATTATGTATTTTTACCGAAATATAATTGGGTATATGTTGAAGAATGTATTTGGTTATGCACAACACATTTATATTTATTTTGAATTATATCATATTTTAATATACTAGGTCATTAGTAAGTAAGCACCCCTGTAGACCCTTGCGGTTATCAACGTACTATATATACTAATTAAATTACACACAATATTATGAATAATAGGCAATATTGAAATCACAGTATGTTTATCAAACCAGTGCTTTACCTATAAAATGTTATACGTTATATCCATTGGTGGATGAATAGATTTGTTGTGGTTGGCTAGATGATTTTTAATGGTTAATTATTTTTTTAATCATATAACTGGCTGGCTGCTTTAGGCTAGCATATAAGATATGTGTACCTACAAGTGGTTGACAATAAGGTTTGCTCATATTGGATTATCGTGACGTTACAGACATAGCTGGGTCTAGCTTTACTAGCCTTGCACAAGAGGTAGATCTAGAGCAGAGGGCATTAGAGTCTATGCGAAAGACTTTAAGGTATGGAGCCTGGTGCAATGAATATAGATAGCATGGGAATAGGATAGGTATTATTGAGTATATTAACAATAGTAGAGTCTATCACTAATGTGATACCTAGAGAACTGCACCCCTCATTAAGGCAGGACAGTATGTACGCTAAATTAATTGCAGGAGAGTATAGGCTCGATGTGCTTTACTGTGTCTTTGGTAACGCAAGTATATATTACACTAAAGTATATTACTGGTGTTGGTGCAGAAAAGAACAAGATATCGTATTCAAAGGGAAGATCCAGTTGGTTGAGGTAAACAATCTTTCCCTTACTGTCCTATAAGTTACTATCTACATCTTTCTTATTCTCTACCCAACTCACTTGCATATTTAACATATACCATTGCTTTTTCGTCTTGATCTCCATTTATTACTAGTCTTCTAATATAGCAGTGTGATATTTCCCGATATAGGTACATATTACTACCATGTAAACCTTAAGCTTTGAACAATGTATCAGCTCTTTATTAGTTTTGGATTGTCTTATTGGCCAGCAGAAACAATGCATGCATATCTTTTGGTGTGATAGCAGGTAGGACCTAGACAGGTTCCATCATAAAGGCTCACTGTTAGTAAGTCTTGGTATAGACATGCATGACTCACACCATAGTACATGCAGCTCCTGCGAGAAATGATAGTCACTTTAAGGACTATGATAGATGACCACCTCGTCTTTGTCCAGCCTAGGATAGACAATGCAGAGGTTGATTGGCTGCTTGCTAAGGCTTCAGCTTTATGCCTGAAACTAAGGTTTACTCCCCTCTCCTTATAAGTTGTTTATTTTATTTGATGTGAGTAATCGACAAGTAACTGAGTAACGTATATTGTAAGTGTGGTATATAATACATAATACATAGACTAAGCAATAAACTCACGCTGGGAGAAAGGAGAAAGCAGGACAAAGGAAGACAAATAACCTCTTATTTTCGAGGATTACTAGTAAAGGGACAGGGAGACATGGATAGATACTGCTTTAAGGTACTAACCTATCTACTCTATGGCAGCAAAGTCAGGAATCAGACCATTTATGAAACTTATACAGAAATCAGCCTGCCAGCACTGGCCCAGATCAGGTGTGTTCTTTCTTTCCTTTCTGACATTCATCTTTTTCCAGGTACCACCATACCTCCTCTTTGTATACTTACTACTTATGATTTGAGTGTTGCTATTGTAGTTTAATTATCATACATAAACTAAACCACATGTAATAGTTGTTATTAGAAATATGTATTTGTCTCACCTTGTTTATAACCCTCCTTTTGCATGTTCA
This sequence comes from Ichthyophonus hoferi, assembly GCA_002751075.1. Lineage (NCBI taxonomy): Eukaryota > Ichthyosporea > Ichthyophonida > Ichthyophonidae > Ichthyophonus > Ichthyophonus hoferi. Next base: position 28,341 of record NAOQ01000024.1, read on the forward strand.
TACACACTAGTGCTAACCCATCTCAATCTATCAGCGTACACCTCTACATTTTACCACTTTAATTTTAGTATATTCTCTTGAGATATATTAAAACTCTTTATAATTTAAACACACACTTGTTAGTATATAAGATGGATGCTAGTGTTAATGACTGTTTGTTCAGGATTGAACTGGATGATCGTATTGATCTGGCGGTGAATAAGAAGGATCAATTAGAGAGGACTGTTTGCAGCTATCAAAGTGTAGGAATGGGGTAAGACTTTGCGCTCTTGTTTCGAATCAATAATATTGACTCAATCAAATAGAAGAATCAATTACTTACACTGCATGCACTTATTCATACATGTAAATACGACATTCCATATACATAAATATGATTATATTACTATATATCTACTTACTCCAAATTGCTTCACTGGTATGCATAAATATACATTACGCAGTTCTATATAGAATCAATGTCTCTTACTTTTAGATATTTCTCCACCCTCTTACTCCTTTAGCTTCCTATCTGGTCTTTTCTATCTTACCATATTTTTGATGTGAGAACTAGAACTATAGAAGAAACCAACAATAAGCCCATCTTTTTGATGTTCACGTTCTTTCGCTACTCTTTTCATTCACATATATAATCTATATCTATATATTGATAAAATAATTTCCTATTAAAGGCTTCTCTAATCACTTACGTAATTTTCATTATATCACAGCTTTTCGGATATTATTGAAGAATATCGTCAGTTGAAAATGGAAATTGAAGAAAAGACGTGGCAATTGAAGACTCTACAGGAAAGCGCACAGTCACATTGATCCATTTCATTGGAGTGAGCCTATGCCTTTTCTCTCCCTTTGTCTGTATTTGTTTATACGTAGAAGAGTAACTAGCTCTTGGCCATGAATGGATTAGAGAATGTTATGGCAATTCTTTTTACTATTGGAACTATGTAGCCGTGATATCCGATTCTATTCTCTTTCTTGTTTGGCACAAGTGGACCAAAGGAATACGTATTTGTATGAAACGAAAGCTCCTTGCGGTAATGGCTACACTGATATATCATATTCTGTATTATGACACACTTGTATTATTTTCCCAATCATGCCTTTAATCTTTTAAAAATTTAGAATTGTTTGATGGTTTGAACATAATGAACGAAAGCACAATAAATACGTTGTACCCTCGGAAGGCAGAAGAAAGGGTATATGCCCTGTATTCAACGCAAAGTCCTTGTTTTTGGCCTGCCCCATCCAGATGTGTATATCTCGTAAATTTGAGAACTTTATCAAGTATACAAAAAAAAAATGAAATTTTTGCTAAAGTCCAATAGGAAAATGATTTATATGTTTTCTTCAAGTATTACATACAATACCCATTATCCCTGCCTACACGCTTCGAAGGATAAAATAGCATATGCCTGCCTGTACCAATCTGCTCTCATAAGTATAATTATCTCATCAAACCTCCGTCATCCATAAAATGCTAAAGTAGAAGCAATAGTAAGCAATCTGCTGAAGCCGAGATGGGTTAAAAAGGGAATCGCTATCAGCGCTGCCCCATTTACATGAAATTGTACCTTACATACATATATGGCTTACATGTGAATACATAGAGCTAATACTTGCTCTGAAACGTAAAGTTTCCATGTCGGTTTTATTATCTATTTTTATTTTCTGAACTAGACGAATAAACACTTGGCTTAGAACGAAAAACGAAATGATGTAAAAATTGTTACCCAGTCATGGATTTAAACACGCACCCGAGTCTAGCTCTGTTATATAGAGTTTGAAATATAAAAGGGCACATGCAAATATATAACATATAAAGTTATAAATTAAAATAAGAACAACATGTAAACCTTTTTCTGGAAAAAATAACCCGAAGTACAATATGTGAATTGAAGAAAAGTCAGCCACAATAAATAATGTTAACCGACAAAATAAATATTTTGCCTAACTTAACACTCGAAAATTATTATGTAAATAAGTAAACTATTAAATATCATTTAAGGGTAATGCCGAATCATGCCTTTGAATATTCAAATACATACCATATACTATTTGCCAATAGGAATATAATATGTTTTTAATCCGCCAATCACCTGCGGATCTGTGTTTCTGTGAGTTTTTGAGATACTAGACACGTACACACTGATGCAATATTATCTTGTCAAATTAAACTTTAATGTAATTTTGAAGTAATTTAATGCAAACAAAAATATTTAAGGAAGCGGAATATTAATAATATATAAAATCTGGTATTAAACAAACAAAAAAATCTGGAAAATATCTGCAAGTTTACTCATCGATGTAATCCCAACTTTTGTGAAAAGATGGAATATGAGATTTCTTAACTCTTGTTTTTATCTCAACAGGCTGATGAGCCACTTTGCGTATTCCTATAGGCCTAATATCTTGCATTGAATTTATACTGTAGATTTATTCGTCGGTAGGACACTGCGATTATAGGCTAAAATAAAGAATTGTAAAACTAAGGATATTTTGGTTTGTTATATTTACTACTTGCTAAGAAAAGATGAAACATATAGGCTGTATATTATATATTATGTGAAGAAAGCCCTTCAATATATGCCAAGATACAGCCTTTGTATATGATTTTATAGCGTATGTATTATAGACTTACAGGGAGGCTTCCGTTTAAAATCTTTTGAACATATACAATAGCTGAACATAAAAATAGTCTGTAAAAAAATAATTTCTAGCAATTCCATAACAATCAAAATATAAAACGAAAAGGGCAATAAGGAAATAAAGAAAAGGGAGAACCGATGGGAACATAAAAAGATAACTTTAATTAAGGTAAGCAAAATTGGGGTAATATTTGAAGTATTCACGGTGAGCTATTGCTGATGTTGTTCCTGTTGAATCTTGCCTCTTGCGACTAATAAATCATGACGAGCTAAAAATATAATCCAAAGTTGGCTTATTGCTTAGGCTAGTTAATAATATTTTCAAGCTGCAACTGTTGCGCACATACACGTTAAGCACGCTATAAGAATTAGAGCGTTACAAAAATTTAAAAATATAAAGATGCATGTATTGTATAACAAAATATTACACCGTCTTTTTGTACACGCGGACAGCTATTGCCAACACACTTTGAGGACTTTATACACACATACATACATGCCAAAACACAGGCAAAAAAAGTATAAAAATTATTAAAATGTTGATGTTAGCATCTACTCTTATAAAAGTATTGACAAAACATTTTCCAACCAAAGTACCTCAGCACATAAAAATGGTTTACAGGAACACGACGGTATGGATCCTCTTGTTTCTAGTGATCCACCAGGTCCATGCTATCCCATACTGGCATGATGTTAATAATTTCTATAAAAATGGCACTACTTGTCCTGTTGCCACTTTAGAAATGGTATGTATTTTAAAAAGTAAGCCGTGGTAGAGGTTAGTTGGATTGATGGGCTCAGTACAAGATATAATGAAAATAGTTTAGAAACTATAATAACTAAGAGATCCTGGAGAATGCATTATGTACCTTCATGCATTTCAGTACATCATTTTAAAATTATAAAATTGCACCTTAGCCTTTGATTTTTTTAGTTTATTTTTAAACTTTCAGTAAACATATTATATATACGTAGTTCATAATGTCCTTCTTCTTTTTTCCTTTCGACATTAAATTGGCTACCCTTTTGCCGTTCTATTGCATATGATCTATTAGATAATGTTGTGTTTGTATATTCATAGCTGGCCTCTTCATGTACCCCCATAATCTATCTGATTATTATAATATTAAAAAGCTACTTAATGTCTGGATATTTCAAATTACATAGTCATATCTTTACTGGTCAATTTGTTTCATAAATATTTGATATTGGTGATACTGGTCAGAGAGCTGGATTAATTTGTAAATAATCAAGTTTATAATATGCAGTATATCATAAAGGCAAAAGAAATATTTAATGATTTGATAGCTACAATTATGATAATACAATGATATATTAAGAAATAGAATTTTTATAAATATTTAAACAAAAGGAAAATAATTGAAGAATTTAAGGCTTGGTTGTTAGCGCAATAATAATTTGTTATATTTTTATCTTCATCTATCAATATCATCTCCTATTCCTATATTATATCCTCCTTTACACCAAACATACTGATCTTATTATTCATTGCTCCTTCCATCCTAGAAATGCCCTCCTCTCTGTGTAAAAGATCAGAGTTTTTGCCCTACAGGCTTTGATAACAACTCATGCCCTGAGAACCACGTTATCTGTGGAGATGGAGGATGCTATGCAGGAACACATGAGGATGGAGCATGCAATGGCGTGATGAATTTATGTACATGTTATAAGACTGACCAGGTCATGAGGCCTTACAATGACCTGTATGTACCCTGCCGCTTAGGGAAAATCAATATTAGCTATTTCGATCAGGATAAGAACGAGTTAATCGCAAGTGATTGTGCCTCAAGGGTATGTGGTTATTGTTGTTATTAGCACCACATCTTTAAATATGCATCTTAGCTACAAGATTTATATATATTGTATTATTATTCACCTCTTCATTGAATATGTTGTTCTTTTCATAACTACCTCATATATACATATTTGAATATAGCGCACAGACGTCTCCGCTATGTGTTAATAAAACAATAGGATTAACAATAAAATATATATGACACTATAATAGCAAAGGCTCATTTGTATGCTATACTTATTATTAAAATGTAGTATATGTCTATGCTATTTGTAGGATATCCATATATTACAAATGCCTTTTGAACCAAACAAGATAAAGACTCTAGTTCATCATTTTCTTGTTTTATAAACTCCTTTTACCTTATTTTCAGTCAATATAAACTCCCATTGGGTCATACTCTATTTCATGGCACTATAAAGTATATATGTGTCAAACCTATAGGGTATGGATTCCATCATAACCATATTTAAAACCTTTCCCTTCGTGCAAGTCTTGTTGCATTGAACCCACACTATTTTTATATATTTTATAGTTATGTGAAAATTCAAAGCAAGAACAGATTTGTCTAATGCTTCACTTATAAAATGGAAAAGTCAAGGGATATACCAAATTATATCTGCATTATTAGCTACGTCATACATATACACTCCTACATCTATCATTATTCTTTAGTTTTATCTTCATACTCTAACGTAATATGCTTGATAATTTATTTAGGTATCATTTTCAGACATAGTTGACCGAACTACATTTAGTTTCTAAACGTTTTTTTAACCCACATATTTCCTCTACAGACATACCATGTACCGTATAAGAAGATAACATCTGCCAAGGTACAACCAACTACTGATGATGCATACACTCTTGTGTGCGACTTTCCTACCAATGACATCAGTTACACCAGTGCCGGATTTGTTTCCGTTTATATTATTGGCATAGTGTTTTTTAGCTTGCTTCCAGTATGGGCAGTGGTAAAAAGGTATTTAGTAATTCCTGCCACACTCTAAGTCCTCTTTGCTTTTCTTTTCATCTGGTTACTATTCTCCTACTGCCTCTAATATTGATATTAGTAATATATGTGGTTGTGTTCTATCCTATAATCTATATTGACGTGGATACTATTAGGGTGATTTGTGGTTTTTAAAAGAATATGGACACCCTACAATATTTTTTAGAAATGATTAAATATATTTATACTTGTAACCACTTGTGTGAAGATTATTTTTAAAAAGTACTATACAGTTATAGTTAGCTATTCTAAGTTATATATATATATATATGTGTGTGTGTTTTACAAGCATAGTATAAAATGACTATAATTATATTTGTACACTTGAAAAATTAGCGAGAGTTAGAATAAACGGATGCACATATCTTATTATGATTATTTGTTTTTAAAGGTTAATACGAATGAAAGTGTCCGCACTTTGTAAACGTAACCCATAAAGGTGTGAGTAAGATGAATATATGGACTTGTAAATGTAATTGTTTATAATGTTAATGTATTTACCTGATATTGTGATATGAAAGATTTAATATTAGCTGCAACCCAATGATGACATCTCCTTTCCTTCAATAAAGCGTAAAGGAACAGGGTGTTTCCGAAGCGGATTCTCTTCGCTATATCAACAACCGTGACCCTGTAGACCCAGCCTGGACGGAAGACTCTAACCGAACACAGAATAATCTCGATCTTACTCAGACAGGATATGAGTGAGTTATTGATGACTTAACAACCATCCACATACAAAAATATTTGAATATGTGCTTATATGTTTATATATATATATATTGGAGAATGTGCATGGAAAAGGATAGCTGCATTATTGCTTGATTTATAATTTTAACTATATCACATTTTTACCACCTGATATCTGCCTTTATTCTGATCCTTCCTTTATTATAATATTTGTTTCTCTTGGTCTCATGGGAACATTTTTCAAATGCGTGGCCCTCATCCACACACTGTGATATTATATTGCTATTCTGGGACTCTCTCCCTTTTTTTCCTTTAAACACACTGTGTATATCTTCCTCTCTCTGATTGGTGCCTATGCCCACCCCTTAGCGATCATTGGTTTGGAATAATCATCAAGATCTACATGAACCTAATCAGTATGGGGTGGTTTGTGGTATTTACCTTACTTACCGTCGACTACTATCGGTTTCAACATGATCGCCGCCCTTTACTTTTCAATCAACAAACTGTTTTATCTGAAGCCTTTGTGGCTGTGTGGCATTTCTGTACCGTTTGGTTTCTAATATTACACTCCTACGAAAGATCCATCACTAACATGTTACGGATACGTGTACCTATTCGTCAGGCTAAATACATTGAGATCTGCCGGAAGACCGACCATATTGTTATGCTTGCTCATGATTCAACTGTGGTTCGTTTTCTAACTTGGATAAGAAAAAAGAAAGAAAAGATATATGGAAAGGAGAAGTTTTACGTTACAGTTCCCGTAAAAACAACAACAGCAGGAATACCATACTTTGTGTACGAATGTATCCACTATAGTTATCAGGAGATGTCGGGGGAATACGAGCGGGCTATTATTAATCTTGGAGAGACACATGAGGAAATTGCAGCAAATAATGAGGGTCTGGCAACCGAGATGGCTGCCATGAGGGAGCAGACTGTGGGGCCTAATTTTATTTCTGTACATGTACCTTCTATTCCCATGGCTATGCTAGAGGAGTTTTCAACTGCATTTTATCTCTACCAGTGTATGATGCTATGGGTCTGGTACTACTTTGCTTACTGGCAGGTATTTCGGCTACCGTGTTTCGTTTCTTTTCTTTCTTTTTTCTATTTATTATTTACACCTATTCAATCATATATATTTAGTGCTTGTTTTTTATTTGGGTCTAAATGTATTTCTTTTGTTCTTATATTTCCCTTTTTAATTATTCTTCATCTGTAATTGCAACGACACTGGAATGTGCCCATTTACACTTTTTATAGGAACTCTAGTCTCCCACTTTATGATGTCTACTCTTGCCAATATATAATCAATGGTTTGACCACGAAGGGCTTCCATTCTTTCAATTATACTTAAATTACAACCTCATATCATTTTCCATCTTTCCCTCTTCCCATAGTTTTATTTCATGCGATTATTTGTTGTTTTTCCCCAACCAATTGGCTTTTTAAATTGCATATGCTAATGGTTCTAATTGGCATAATCTATTATTTGTATCATTTCCTATGCTAGTCTATGCTTATCAGGTATATGGAAGGTAACTGGATTGCATTGTATATGGGGTCACCCGGGATGTATGTAGATCTGGATTACCTGATAAATTCAACCAACTAAATGCATAAATACATATTATAACATAAACAATCTATTAGCACTCACTTGATCCCTTCTTCCCCCATATTCTGATTTTTCTTTCCCCTTCAACTTTATTTAACTTCTCCTTCATACTCTTTCTTTTCTTTCCATCTAGGTAGGGATAGCATTGACAGTGGTGATTGTGGTGTCTGGCTTCATCAAGGTCTTTTACAAACAACAGGCGGAGAGGAAAATTAAAGCCATGGCTGAGAACAGTGATGCCTGCACTGCGCTCAGAGACAGTACCTGGCAGGTTATCATGACGGCTGACATTGTACCGGGTGACGTACTTCTTGTCGAATCAGGACAGACAGTGGCCTGTGATGGTGTGATGCTAACTGGTAGTTGTGTTGTGGATGAATCAATGTTGACAGGGGAGTCGATGCCTGTGCAGAAAATACCTGTGAAACATGATATCCAGGTCTATGAAAAACATGGGGTCAGCAAGAAGCATACATTGTTTGCTGGGACTAAGGTTCTACAGGCACAACCATATGAGGACAACGTCCAGTCACGGGTGGGCTATGATTGGTTTAGTTTAATATATCTTTTTTCTGTTTTGTGTTTACGTTTTGTTTGGCTTCTTTCTTTCTTTCGCTCTCTCTTCTATATCATTTATTGTTTCTACAATACTCCCTGTCTACTTGTCTGTCTTTAAAATGTATCAACATCTACCAATTTTTGCTTTTCTCTAACGGAAGCAAATATGTTATTATGTGTTGTCCTTATATGACCTGCATTATTATTCATACTACCATCCACCCTACCTAGTAAACCACTCTTCAAATTCACTCATTACTCCATGGCACCGTAATCATGTATTCAATCATATTCCTTTTTGCATCAATCCTAAGATCTTCCTCCCCTTGCTCTAGGTTTGTTATCTGGCAGTCACCACTGGGGCCTCCACGGACAAAGGAGAGCTCATTCAACACATTCTCTATCCTGCCCCAATATTCTTTATCTTTGACGAGCACCTCAAGATAGTTATCATGATTCTTCTTACCTGGGGCCTTATAGCCTTTGGTGTGGTAATTGCCTTTATGAATCAAGGCAACGTATATGCATGGTTCTATGGTATATTTACTATCTCGCAAATTATGCATCCCATGTTACCTGCTGTTCTTGTCATTGGTCAAACAGTGTCAGCTAAGCGATTAGTCAAGCAAAACATATTCTGTACCAACTTTCAGCGTATTGTTATGGCAGGTATGTATATATTACTTTTAATATTACCATGTTTAGTAACCCTTTTTGTTTGGCCAATGGCCCTTACTCTATTCACTATTCCAAACAATTAATGCAGTTATTTTCATTACTGTTTTCCTCAACGTCCCCTATGATAGTACATGGAAATAATATATTATATGTGCATAGCGACCGACCTTCATAATATTATACAGGCATGTTGTTAAACCTGTGAATTAATTAGTGTATGAAAGAGAGGTATACTTCCTAATATATAGTAGATAGCAATATATATGCTGGCGGAATATAATTAAAGTTTAAAATGGAAAATACATTACCTTACTTATTGTTTATGTGCCATTTCCTGTAGAGTAGTGTGTAATATTAATTACTCTATATATAATTCTTAATTTTGGCATTTATGGACGATTTATCTTCCCTTGGCTATTCACTATGATAAAGCCACATTATACTACATACAGCCTATACCATATTCCCTGTACCATATATTCCATACCATATGAACCCAGGCATCTCTTAACATTATATCATTGGCTAATATAACCCAATTATAGTCAACCTAATTTCTAATAGGGGACTACTACAGGTAAGATTCATGTGTTTTGTTTTGACAAGACTGGTACATTAACAAGAGATGGACTTAACTTTCATGGAGTTCACTCTATTGATAGTGCTAAGGCTGAATATGTAGTGCCTCAAATTGGTCATAACAATATAAATCATGAATTACAGGTAGGTAGGTTGGTATATGCATATATAAGTAAGGGCATGGCTGTGGTTGGCTTTCACCTAGCTATATATATATATATATATTTATCTATATGTATAGAATATTTGTTTATTTCTAAATATTAGAATAAAACATCTTTTATATATAGACACAAATACATGCTCAGGGGCATATCCAAATACATGTGCTATTACACCAATGTATACACATGGCGTTTTGTTTATATTATATTTAATTGGAGGGATATCCAACAGGTACCTATAAGTATATACAGAGTTTCTGACAGACCGCCCTCACAACCAAACATTTTATGCTACACTTTAATTCCATTGATACTAAATTATATGCATACAATCAGGTGGCCATGGCAACTGCACACTCCCTTACCTGGTTAGACGACAGGTTGGTGGGCAATCCTGTAGACGTAGAGATGTTTAAAGCTGTAGGATGGTCTTTGACTCACGATAGTGGCCATGATACAGTTAGTAATCAGGGAATGGATGAGTATCAGATATTAAAGAGATTTGAATTTGATCATACTCGAGCCTGTATGACTAGTATAGTAAGGAATTCCACCACAGGAGAGGTCATTGTATTTAGTAAGGTATGTGTAATAAGACTGAATTAATATATTATTGGCATGGTAGTTATAGGAGCATTCTACCTGGGAAGATATCTATGTTCCTTAGTATAAACTGGTAATTAGTAGGTGAGAGCTAAGATGAATACGAGGTTGTAATGGGAAAAATGAAGTAGTAATATATATAAGGGCTGTAATAGTCTGTGCAGTTTCTAGGTAATGAGCTGGTGTCTTGAGCATGGCTGCTTGCTATGTTGAGCGTGATAGTAAGTTAATACAGTAAGCTAATGATTACTCTTTGGCTCATTGTTTTAATAATGGCAATCAATAATCCGTTGTCTTTATTTTTCTGCCTGTTCCTATTACTCGATTGAACTCAAGGCCTCCCTTCCTATATTTCCTTATAATAATAAAATACACCTTTGCCAATCTGCTATCTATATTGATGTTTATAGGCATATAGAGTTGCATATATATATTGACAGATATTTAGGAGTACAGAAATGTATAAAAACAAATATATGCATATATGTGTGTAACATGTGTATAAATATGCATTCAAAGGTTATATTACCCAGAGAATTATCTTTTTCTATTATTGTATGCTTTTATATTAGTTAAAGGCCGACCAGTCACTATGATCTAAATAGCTTTGCAATAACCTCATAACAAGATGGCTATGATCTGTGACACATATCATATTTTTCCCTTCTTATAAACCCTACTATGTCTTAATAAACCACCTTTATATATGCAGGGGTCATTTGAGAAGATCAAGACTATGGTAACCCCTCAGTCGCTTCCTATTGACTACGACCAGATTGCAGCCGGTCACGCTAAACAAGGATGCTACACTCTAGCATTTGCCCGTTGTAGCCTAGGAAATATTAATCCTGAACTAATAACTACCATGGAACGAGATGACTTGGAGAAAGGATTGTGTATTTTAGGTCTTATTCTGTTCCGCAATTTGCTCAAAAATGATACTGAAGAGGCACTTGGGAACTTGAAGAGAGGAAGTGTGCGTCCAGTCATGGTGACAGGTGATAATGCCCTAACCGCTATACATATTGCTAGTGAGTGTGGGATGTTTCAGACCCCTGGTGCCCTGATTCTATTAGGTGATGTGATTGATGAGTCTTCAGGCATGGTAAGTGTATGTTACGGGATAGGGTTACTGCTATTATATTATTTTTAATTAGGGTAGAGAATCATGACACATTAGCGGTGGGTAACTCTATAGGCACTAATATTTGCATTCCTTCTCCCTATTTGTTATTTTTTCTTATATTACTTCTATATAAGCAGCCTATTTTATTTTTTTACATTATTACTCATAGTTACATTTACAGCTTTCTTATATTCTCCATACATCACTTGGTTTTTCATGTTGATAAAATATATTTTGATAATAGTATTTTATTTGAGACAATGAATAAGAAACCTTAATTGGACCAATGATTAGCTAACATTAAAACTACAGGTGCAATGGACACGACAAGATAATGGCACAGTGGTCAACATAGAGGATTATCTCTCATCCCACCCCTTTGTACGACAGGTTCCTGGTGATAGCTCCTCTACTCCTAACAGCCAAGTTGATGGATCGGTGAGTGCAACAGCCACGTACTAATGATTACTGCTAGTTCATACTACATAGTTTTTCTATACAATATGACTACACGTGCTTACACTATCATAGGAAGTCTTCCTGATTATAATATCTATACACAACACTCTATCCATCTCTATATCTATATCTGTTCTTATATCTATACTTATACATATACCTACCTACACCGATGCCTTTCTTTATATCTATATTTATCAATTCATTTCTCTATGTATATGCATATATATAATTGTATTATCGTTCTAATTATTATTTCATTTACCAGAGAGTTCCGATTATGGATCCTTTCCCCCCCTCTGAGAGTCGTGGCATAAAGAAGAAGAAGAGAGGGAAGGACGAATATGCAGTACAAATAGACGATGGAGGGGTAGGCGTAGAGCTAGCAGTAACAGGGAAGGCTTTTAATATCCTAAACCATTCAGGTGTCATGCGAAAGTATCTTATGCACACAAGAATATTTGCTCGAATGATGCCTTATCAAAAAGTTCAATGTGTGAACCTTTTCATGGAACTGGGGGTTACAGGTATGTAGGGCCCTGGGTATGTCTTTTTTCTTTTTCTTTTTTTGTTTAGCTCTATCTATACTACTTATTTTAGGTTTCTTTATCTTTATTTAGATATATACTATTTTATTTGAAAGTATATATATATCGATTACACTGTTGGATACGTTCTCCTACACATAGTCTTTATTTTTTTGAATCTTTATCTTTGTATTTTTGCATATGTGTTCATGGTATTGTGCTAGAGACATGTGTACATTTTCAATTGCATACCCACTGCAGAGATAGCATTAGTTTATAATTGTTACTGTTAGATTAGAAATACCCTGTTTCACTTTTGACACCACTAACACATACATGCACGCATGAATATATATATTCTTACTAGGTATGTGTGGTGATGGTGGCAATGACTGTGGGGCCCTCCGTGCTGCACATGTGGGCCTTGCTCTCTCTGAGGCTGAGGCCTCAATTGTCTCTCCATTTTCCTCCAATACACACTCTATCCAATCCTGCGTAACACTGGTTAGCGAGGGCCGTGCTGCCTTGGCCACCTCCTTCTCTTCCTACAAGTTTCTTATTATGTACGGAGAGAACCTTACCTTCATGTCCTTTATTGGTGCCTACTTTATGGTTCAGTTCTGGTGGTGGGCCTGGGTTTTTATTGACGCCTTTATCGTTATACCCATCTCATATGCCCTGTCTTTATCTCGCCCCCAAGACACCTTGGCTGAATACAAGCCTACAGCCAGATTGTTAGGTGCACAAACAGTAGTGTCCGTGTGTGCTATGACCTTCTTTAACGCATTGTTTCAGGTAATTGACGTGTATAGCTATACTGTACCATTTGTTATCTTGTCTTTACTTTCCTCTATATGACAATATACTTTTTAATTTCTGTTTATTGACCCGCATTGGGATTTTTTGTATGTTTATGAGTACGTAATGTGATATTGTTGATGTTATTATTTAATATTGTGGGTGCTAATCATTTATCTATGGCTGCTTTTAACTGGAGCAACTGACCCATTATGTAATGTGGTGTATGCATGTATAGATAAATACAGAAGATTTGGTTTACCGCGTGGGGGTCTCGATATATTTTCACTATATGCAGAAACACATTCTAATGACTTCAATAACATTCATATCATCTATATTCTTCCCTTCAACGCACCACAATAAATTTAATTTCTAGTTTCACTCAAATGGGATTTGCTTCAAATATCTTGATGTATTCCTTGTAAATTCTTATTCCATACAAAAGTCTTCTTTTTCTTTTTTTTCTTTTTTTTAATCCTTTATCTTATGTTTCCACACTAATACCAGCTCTCCTATCATCTGCATCATCACAGGTATCAGCCGTTGTTATGCTATTCCACCAAGATTGGTTTCTCTGTCATGAATTTGATGGGAACCGAGTTGACAACTCTAAATGGTGGAGACTAGCAGATAACTATGAGGGAGAGGTGTTGGCCATAGTCACTATATTCCAGATGATATCTGTGCCATTTGCTTTAAATTTTGGGGCTAAATTCCGTCGACCATGGTATACCAACTATTTCTTTGTTTTCCTGTTTACCTTCTATTTCTTAATGATGAGTGTAGTCACTCTCGCCCCTCCTAATATTGTTGGCTGTTGGTTCCATATTAACTGTGGGACATCCATTGCACTCACTGACCTTGGCTATCATGTAACTCCATGGATGGCATTACACGATTACTTTAGTGCGGACCATCACAATGTTATGCCCCTGTCTTTTAGGATATCTCTTTACCTACTGTGTCTAGGTAATATTGCGGCTGTGTGGGGCTTTGAATATATTGTAGTACTAGGTCCGGTACGTAATTTAATTCGTCGTCATCGACGCCCCGGGCGATCAATGGTATTATAATATAGGTTATTATAGTTATAAGATGTGTTGTAGTCGACTATTACTATTATCTTAGGATGTTTAGTACCGCATATTTTGTATAGACATATTTTTATTTTTACTATGTTAGTTAGACATTGTGCCAAAAAATTATTAGGGCCGTATCCCATAGTGCAGTCACCTTTGTGTTGAGACCTAGAATTAGATTGGGGAGGTTGAAACCTTTACTTTAAAAATAACGTTGTGATAGTGTGCCTATTAATTATCCAAAGAAAAATCCAAATCCTGACGTTTATTAAAACTCTAGTGATTAATAAATTGCTATTTTTAGAAAACATATAACCAATTTCAATAATAAATTATTTTTGTTGGTTTGCTATTGGGTTTGCTTTAGGGTAAGATCCTGCAGCAACTATGCATTGCTGAGGGATGCTTATCCGTGTGGGCTAACAACTGATCATACATTACTGATATATATAGGGCAACTATCTCGCTAACTTTGAGTAGTAGTTGAAAAAGAGAGAATACAAACGATTCAGTATAGGTCTTTGATGTAACATTGATAGCTTACCTGAACACACATAATTGTTTAATATAACCAAGATCATAATTTTGATATTGCAGTATGATTTTTATAGTTGACAAACATTGTTTTACCAGAAAAAATTATCTTTCATCCTTTCAAAAATAAACCCATTATTGATATTATTATAATGATTTTCAGTATTTAATTGTTAACATAATTATCTTATTAGTATTATATTATAATTATGAAACATATATATGCTTCCCAATTCTTATTACATGTATGAATTATTACTCTATGTTATTATAATGTTTACGACAACAGCATGATTAATCCAATAGGTAAAGAGATAAAAAATAAATCATGACATTATTGAGCCAATAAAATGTTATTACAGCTTTTAAATTTCCGGGGATGCATATTCCTATTGGCGGATATAAATGATATCTGTTAAAGGCGCGAAATATTTATTTGTTTCTGGCCTGTAATTGCTATTTAGATTGAATATTATTGTTTTCTGCTAATACTAGGATGTTTTTTCTAGTTTAAGTGACCAAATTAATTCCCTTAAATTCATGTCAAGATTAGAAGGGAAGACCAAACCGCCATAGTTGAACTTTGCTGTTTGTTGTGATCTATTACTTATATATCCTGCTTACATATTATGAGTCTGAAGGAATTTATTTAACTTGTTAAAGTAGCGGAGTAACCTCTATCGCCCCTTGTCTAATTGATTTACATTTATAGGGACTCTTTTGTTTTTTAAATATGGTAAGTATCTTTTTCCATGCCTGCCTTTTATACCCTCACAACAAGGCTGCTTATATTCCTGTTTACTCCTATTGGATCTATTGCAATATTCTCCCACTATTTGTGAGGCTGTGTGTGACTTATGTGTATCAACGTCTTGTTTATTTTCTTCTCTAAGAAAATGATATAAAGGTTTAGGGACCATATACTCTTTATAAGCAAATTAAAAGCATGTGATTGTGGGACAGAAATTTACATACATGCTTGTTCCGGAGCTAGAGGGGCAGGGAGGCAGCAAAAAAAGAACAAGGAATAGATAGGCAAACAAAAGAAGCAATAATAAGATAAGAAGGAAATTATGTAACTAGTTTGTTGTCTAGTCTTGTTGTATAGTAACTTGTGTTATTTATTTGCGAAAAAAAAATATAATATTTGACACATTGTCTTTGATTTTACAGAAAAATATTTAATCCTTGTTTATTTGTTATCGTCGCTAGTACAGTAAAGTCAAAGATAATAATAACATTTAGGGCCATGGTATGTAGTGAGGTGACCTCAAAGGATTCAGCCTCATAAAAGTGATCTTTGTTATAAGCATTTCAATTAGATATTATCATTGAAATTACCACTCTCTTTAGGTTTTCTCCTATCCCACAATTTTTTCTTTGACTAACGTTGCGAAACTATTTCAGTCGAAAAGAAAAGGATTGAGCTTTGAGGAGAAGCGCACCAGATTACTTGAAATATTTCATGAAACGGTAAGGTGATAGCATTAGTTAGTGATGTTCTTTAACAAAATGTAGTTTATAGTTTTAATTAACAGATCAATTATGCACTTATCTTTGAATGCTCCTTCTCAGGTGTTTGTTTAATACCAGTTATATATATTAATTATTAATATTACTAATCGTGTCCTAAGTCTTATTTAATATTGTGACTATATTAGCTATATTGCTATATTAACGTCAGACCTTTCCATTCTTCCAAATAGTAGGTGTATATACATATTCTATGACATGGAGTGTGCTTATATCTAGCTATAGCATACACCCGTACTTTCTTCTTCTCTCTTCTCGATCATCCCTCCATTCCATAGTATTTCTTCCATTCTGTTGTATTTATTTCTGATATTTATCTTGTCTCTATGTTTATTGACGAACACATGTTATTCCACTTTTATTGTTTATGTAGAAGTTCTAGATTATGGTTGACCATCTCTATACAAATCATACTCTCTCTTTCTCTCTTTCTATATACATATATATAATCACAATTGAAGCTGTTGTCCTTATTTGACCATCACTCTTTCACTAGTAACCATAGATTATTAACCAGGTGTAATCAATCAATCAGAAATCATTTTATCAACTTAAAGAACTGGAGAAAATAGCGCCCAAGACCAAGGGAATTAGTAAGTCATCCTACCCTTTGCAGCCTATATGCCTTTAACCTGTCTGTGACTATGCTAGAGTAACCATATCTCCTTATTTATATTCTTTCCTTGTAGTCTATTCTGGGTTTATTAAAGCACCTTTTGTTTATTTGTGTCTAAAATACACACCTCAATCCTTCTTACCTCTATCTATTCACTTTTATCTCCTGTAAATCTCTCTTACTTTCTCTTTCTCCTCTAATCTATAACACGCTCTAACATTACAATATTCTCTTCCTCTTTCCCTATTGCCGTTTTTCTTTGCTGTATAGTACTCTTTGCAGTTTGTCTTAATAACTAAAACCCTCCCACCAATCATATAAAGCTTTATAATTAGTCCTATAATAATTAATACTATCACTCATTCTCTCTCTAATACGATTATCCATTTGTAGTTAGTCAATCAGTCAAAGAGGTGCTCCAATCATTAGTGGATGATGGACTGGTAGATACAGAGAAGATTGGGACATCTGTATATTTTTGGTCCTTTCCCAGCAAGGTTTACAACAAAGTATGTCACGATTACTATGCACTCTGATCCCATACGACTTACTAGCAGTGCCCATGCATGTGCACTTACACCAGTACGTACACATACCGAAGAACCAATATGAAAATGCACATTGGTGTGTACGTGATGCATGCTGGATAGCATATCTTCTGATATTTGTTGTATTATTCATCAATCATGTTACTTTCTCTCTCTATTTTTATTTCTCTCTCACTCCCTCCTATACTTTCCCTCCCTCATACTATTTCTTAAACCTTCAGAGAAAACATCAGGCTGAACAGCTAGACGAACAGTTAAAATCATTGAAGAAAAGAAAGGTAGATCTAGATGCCTCATTGGCGGAGAACACTGTGGGAAAAGAGGACTCTGTACGTTGATTTGTTCTATTCTTTCTTTTTTTTCTTCTTAGGTATTCCCTATGCATAAATATGCTATGGGTATGGATTTATATATTTATCAATATTTGTTTTTATATATTTATTATTTTTAGTCTTTATTCCTTTGTCAGTCTTTTTCTTTTTTTCTCTTATATCTGTATATGTCTATATTCTATTCTTATTCACCCTTTCTGGCACTTACTTACACCTTATATATATATATTCATTACTCTATAGGAGGCTAGGGTACTGTTAGCCCAGCAGCTGCAGGAAGCCCAAGCTAAAGAGAAGAGCATTGCTAAGGAACTGGAGGCCTATGCGGACTGCAACCCCGAAATGCTGGATGTGAAACGTACGTATTTGTGGGGTTTAGAATATAGTGATAAGAGTGGGATAACTTGTGAAGGTGGTAGAGAGGGTAGAAGGAGGACATGGATAGAGGGAAGAAAGCTAGGGTGAAAGGGGAAAGGGGTAGGGGTAATATTCTGGTATATTGTAGATTGGGTGGACTGCTTATATGTATATATACACTGGGATGAGTAAATTTAAAAGTTGTGCTATGTCCTTTACTTTTAAAGTGTTTATATAAATGATTTCATATGGATATATACATCGATATATATATTTATATATGTGTGTTATTGGGGTAGTAGAGATTTGGATTATGGCTATATAATGTACCCATGGGGAGACAGAGGGCGGAGAGTTACTAATGTGTATGACATATTACAGGTCAACTGACCAGGACTGCTACTGAGGCGGCCAATAGATGGACTGGTACAACTCCCCTCTTCTCATTTCCTCTGTACTTCAGCCATTTGCTTGATTTTTTCTTTCCCTTTAACTATATTCTATTATTACTACGCGCCTGTCCCTTCCCTCCCCTTACCTTCTCCGTTATCTTCTACACCTACTCAGGCTCAGTCTTAGTAACCTATTAATTACATCCCTACTGACACACGGTATTTTGTGGGTCATAGATAATGTGTTTTCTATCCGTCAATGGGTCAAATCAAAGTTTAATATGGAAGACGACGTACTCAACAAAATGTTTGAGATTCCTTCCGACTTTGACTATATAGAAGTACAGTAGCACTAGGATTTTGCAAGGGACATGTATATATGTTTAGTTTCCAGAATACCCGGAACAGTACACGTAAGTCTAGTAGAATAAAGATATAAATGGTCTACGTTCCTTCCGTGTCTCCTCTTTATTCTGTTCAATCCTTACTTTTACTAAACTGTTTTTCTAATTTCTTTGTGTATGTATTGGATTGGACATGATCCACTCACCTACCTTTATAGTTAAATAAGATCTGCCTCTCCAAGGCTCACCTGGGCTGGGTTTTCTTTTCATAGAATCTCTATTTATGTGCACTACATACTATAGCTGAGCCACCACTAATTTCTAGCACAAGTTTTATTTCTCTTGACTTTGCTGGTATGTATACATTTAGGTACAGGCTCGTATGGAAATACTACGAATATAATGTCAATCTATAAAGAGGATATTTTATCAATGTATTTTTTTCAATGGACTTTGAGATAACTTTTTATATACTTATATAGTTAGGGCCGCATTTAGACTATAGTTATCACATACAATAAATCGCCAAGTAAGAAGCTCAAAGCTTCTCTATTCATTGAACACCAAAGAGAGATTCAAGAGCAGCTTACGAGAGCTTTGACTTGCCCTTTACCTGGTGACAACTACCTGATAGAGCTCAGTACAACATATACCAGTCCTGTTTCCAATACTAGATCAACTAGGGACCTGGCCACGCCTATGTTCCAATTAAAAGGGAAAAGACCATAGACCCACTCTATGCAAACAACATAAACAAAATATATTCTGGGTGGCATTCGCCATCTGTTACCCTACAATGTACACGGGCATCTTGGCTAAATCAATTGAATAACTAATTGGCTGAACGAATTGCAAGTGCACCAATAAATAATCTGTTGATGTATTTTAAAAACACATTGCGAGTGCGAGAATAATGAGAATATGTTTATTTATATCATGGTAGACCCGTATATATTTAATGTTTCAAATCACAATACATCTTTTGTTTTATTCAGATGTATGACTATACATATACATGCATACTTTTTCGTTATTCGTATTTATGCATATGTGCAGGTATCTTCGTAACCTCGCCCTATTAATAGATCACAATACTTCTACATCGTTATATACTGGAATTTTATTATTATCCGTTCATCATATTGAGCTATATAAAATTAATATGCTTCTTCTCCCTCCTCCGTTCCTTCTATAGTAGTAGAAAATCATCTGGCAGCTGTTGTAACAGGAATAATAACCTCCTCTATCTGCTTTGTCATAGTAGCATAGTCTCCAGTAGCTGTAGTAGT
>NAOQ01000024.1:49664-71865 GCA_002751075.1 Ichthyophonus hoferi
TTGTAGTAGTAGCAAACGCCACTGTATCTATTTTTTCCGTTTCTTTTTCGTGTTCTAACTTAGTAAGAGAATCAGCAGCAGTTGTTGTAGCGGCCTCCATCTGCTCTGTCATAGTAGCATGGTCTTCAATAACTGTAGTAGTAGCAAACGTTGCTGTATCTATTTTTTCCATTTCTTTTTCGTGATCTAAATTAGTCAGAGAATCGTCAGCAGTTGTTGTAGCGGCCACCATCTGCTCTGTCATAGTAGCATAGTCTCCAGTGGCTGTAGTAGTGGCAAACGTTGCTGTATCTATTTCTTCCGTTTCTTTCTCGTGATCTAACGTGTAAAGTGAATTATCAGCAGTTGTTGTAGCGGAAATAACATTTGCGTGTATATTCTTTGGCATAGTGTGATAGGTGCGATCTGTCTTAGTAAGATAAAGTATAGCCACTGTAGTAGGCGGGACTGAGAATGTGTATGTTCCGTCAACGGCAATTACTTCCTCTTCTTTTTTCTTCCGAGTTAATTCTCCATATTCATTAAAACTCTGTCCGGCAATACTCACTTTCTCGGAAAATATATTTCCCCTAGGCAATAGTCGCGTTAATTTTGCAGAGGCAGTGTAGCCCATACCAGCTTTGATGGTTACTTTAAGCGGACTGGCTTGATCTGGGTCCTTATGGATTACTAATACTTTCTGATTGCCATTTTCTTCTTCTACGCTCCATACCTTAATGGTGGCATGGTTAGGGCTTACTGGAGGTGAATATAATACCGGTTTATCTCCACGGACTAGCTCACTGAATTGTAGCAAGGCATAATAAACTGGAAAAACATCTACTGTGTCATCGTCATTAATATTAAAAGGTGCATAGCAATGGCCTGAGTCGGCATGAATGTGCGACCGTGTCACACCTCTACTAGTAACTTCCATAAGTGTATCCAAGCCCCACAGAGTAGCGGCATAGGTTTTACTCATACATTTGTTGCCACCACAGGAGAATGCATTGCCTTCACTCCAAATCTGTATGTTATTGATTGGTAAATAAAAGGTTGCATTTTTTCTGATTACTATAAATAATATAACGGAGGAAAGAGCATACGATAATAATATGAGGTTAGTAGATGCTGAGGTAAGAATATCAACATTGGTGTGAACATATGGGCGGCTATTATGGAAACAGTGGCGGTCTTTGCATACATTTACTAAGGTGGTGAAAATGAGCAAAGTAGTAAGGCTAGATGGCACTATGTAGAGACGCAGAAAGTATTCGATTAATATATTAGAATCAGAATGACAGTCTTTTTCTAATACAATATAAATACAAATTTAACATACTTTTTAATAACTAAATGCAATATATTCTAAATTGCTACAACTGTGTATCTTCAATTTACCTTGTATAATCTATGTTAGATGGCATCCAGTTTAAAACATCCTATCATGCAATTTCTCTTAACCACACCTATCCTTATATCCCAAGAATATCAAATATCAACCTTTTGCACTGTATACCTCTCCACCCTAACTTATACTCTTACGCCCCTACCCCTCTAAGACTAATTTTACCATTGCCATCACCCTGTAACACATTTACTCCTCAACGAATAGTTCCCTACCAGTTCTTTCCCATTTGGGAGATCTTCATTCAAGTCACTTAGCCAACCGTATCCTTTCCTTTCATCGTCTGCAATTGGGTCATTCAAAAGAGTACGAATTGTGGTTTTCTTGCTGCAGCCGGAGTTTCCATATCGGTGCCATGATATATATTTGGTATTATCTGAAGTTTTAGCAGCAAAATCCCCAAGATATTGAACCCAACACTTCTTGGAAGCAAATGTGTTGCAACCTGTGGAAAAATGATAAATATGAATACGTAGATAGACCATAAACATATGCAAAGCAGAATATGTCAGATAATACACAGGTGTTCATGTTTAAAAGGAAGCATCCTTTGACTTCATCAGTATCCACACCAATGTGTACGTAAATGATATATTGAAAAACACATTTTTGAATATGAACATTTATAATTAGAATTGAGATACAGTATAATGAATCTTATGATAATGTATTCCTATATTAAATAGTTATTATTGGCAGGAGACTGTTCCCATACACACAGCAACATTGACAGTTACCAATATTTAAAAAAATTACATTATTACTTATTAAAAGCTATGAGTGAACCGCCTCCTACTTATTTTACAACAAGCATGTTGGATTAATTCTTTTGTGCTCTAATCAACAGATGCTATTGAGAGGACACTATAATTGGTGCTTCTCAACTGGAACTTTGATAATTTATAATAATACTTTCTAATTCTTTGACTTGATATATACTACCTACGCAATATAAGATATGCAACGTCTAGAAAACCCCATCAATAAACACACATCTCTAACTAAACAGCCTCGTGTGCAGCTCATGAAATCACTAGCTATAATAACGTATAGGATCTAAATTTTGCTTTAAAATTAAAATAATTTTTCTAGTGCTGGCACCTTAAACTAAACAAAGATTGAATATACATTATATGTTATACATAGTCTTATAATATTACTTATAAATATTCTTTTTTTGGCATGTTTTCGTTGGTATGAGAATGAATTACTCAATATATTGTCATTGTAAATTCATTTTGTGGCTGCATAAATCAAAAAGAGCAAACATATTGGACTCAATTAATAGAATAATAATAATAATAAAGAGTGGTAGGGGTTGAATTTCTTTGGTTAAACCTACCTGCAATGGCGGGCCCTTGAAATGGAATCTTATTAATGTTTTTGGGCCAATTTTTTAGAATAAGTTCCTCGGTTGCCACAAACTCTTCAAGATAATCAGTATAATTAAAATCAGATTTGATCCTAAAGCATTTCTTTGCAAGCCGCCAGTGATCGGGCTCATTGCCTATTTCAAAGGAATGTATATTTTTGGGATCTATATTATTAAGGATGCCTTCAGTAACGAATTCACTGGCATAACGTGGGTCTGTTGATAGCATAGGCAAACCCAGTGTAATCTTTGACCCAGTTTTCTCGGAAAACATGTTTATACTTTCTAATTCATCATCCGATACTTCATATTGGGTGTCCACGTTCTTTGGAAGAGTTGAACTGGAATACCTGAGCAGCATGCCAGAGTTACCACCAATTACAGTGACAGGGGCTGAACCGTCGACGGCGAGGTGGTCATATAACCTAATCATTGCCTTATTAATCGACTCTCCAGTAAACCTTCTAAGTTGACCCCATTCGTATGCAAACCCTGCCTGATTAGGTTGCACTGGTACAAAGGACGTTCCATCTCGTGGACCGACAGTTAGATCAATCGATATATCTTGGAACTGTTCTATATCTGGATTAAGTTTAAGTTGAGCTTTTTTAAATTCAACACAATCCCCTAAAGAGTCTGTGATTGCAGTCAGATTACCCTTTTGCGCCTGTGTGGTTGACTTCAATTGTGATACAACAGCTTTGCATTGAGCAACGACTGATTCAGTACTTCTTCCTTCGATGGACAAAAAAAGACCGAAGGCCAAACCTGCCCAGCGCATTTTGAATAACGTCATATTAAAAATATGGAAGCTACTAACTGGTAATCCTCTCCCCACTTATAGTAACTGTTTAATCTTGTAAGAAAAGTAGTATAGATCAGAAGTGCAAGAAACTAAGAAAATTCCAAAATGATTAGTCGTGTTGTTGCTTTAATACAAGATAAAGGTGATGTTTCTATTTATGCCAAGAGATGGATTCGAAGAGGGCCAAGCTTCCAAGCTTCGATGTCCAGTACAATGCTCATTGGTACACATATTATCTATAAAGCCATCAGGATTCCCTATACTTGCTCGCAAATATCTATAAAATAATAATACTAAAAAGGTGAGGAAAGTAAAATGTAGAAAATCATAATATAACTTTTGCATTATTCCTCTAGTTACTTATTTATTAAATTGTAAATACAATATATACAAGCAAAGGCTTACTTGGCCAAGTCTCCAATTTATACACCAAATACGGAATGTTCATTATTTACAGTTGTTTGGTTAATTTTATTTATTTGGCATTATCCAATTGGCTGATTTCATCTTTGAGTATTTCACCAATAAGATGCAAAGGAAATGAAGCAACCTCAGATTGACAGGTAAACAAATAAATTGCAGTCTAAACGCACACTACCGTTAATTAACTTCCCATCCATGAAATTTATACTATATATCTTTTTACATTCTTTTTATTACTTTTATCTTTTTTTTATTTTAATTCATACATGCTTAATTTTGATTTGAATCCATTTTTCTTTTCTCTTTTTACAATTTCCGAACGGTATTTCTTTATTATCCCAGTAAATCTGCAGCTGTGAAGACCTATTTTTGTTTTCAGTTCTGTATATATATATATATATATATATATATCATTTAAATGGATGGTTATTTGTATAAAAAAAAAATTTATATATATTTACATGCTTAAAGAGGTATAGGGGAAGTAAGAATGGATAGATTTTCAAATTTTTCTAACTTGTTTATATAGTATTACCATGGTTTTTTAGTTGTAGCTTTTATAAAAATAAACTCGCCATATCTAAATTAATCTAATCTCTACTATATAACAATTCAAGCACACATAGTTAACTATTAGGTAATGGAGATATTCGAGTTTTTCATAATATATATTTGAAATTTTAAGATAATTAGGAAGGATATTGAGATTTTAAGGAAATACAATGAATACTATTACAAGACCTTAACTCCAAATGAACACGTAGTTCGGCCGAAGTTCTGGTAACAAGCGAATCATGAAATGATTGGTCCAATATTTGTTGATTAAATATCGTTTTTAACTGAGTAATTCGATTTGCCAATACATAATGTGCAGTATGTGAACACTTACATCATGAGAAAGTTGGTCAATTTGTCATCTAAATGAGGGCACAATAGTATTCGAGTTTCAAATTAAGATCAGACATTCTAGTGGGTCTCTCAGTTGTATTAGCCAATAAGAATCTTTAAGATCAGTCCCACATAAAATAATAAATGCAGCTATACAGGTATTAGCCGAAATTGACACGAACGATGAAATTGGGCAAAGTATAAATGAAAACCGAACTAACTGATAAAGGTCTGGGTACACCCGGACATATACAGCAACTTGCATGCCTGTATACGTTTAAAATACCGTTAGGGACAAATAATAATACGTTTGTGACACACCAAACTTTGCATTCATTTATTATTTACTAAACAATATTGTAATATATTAATTTATGTAGTCCTATTATACATACAACACCCCGTTGGCAACCTCGAAGCCTATGGGCAATTCACTAGAACTACCACCGATTGCTATAAATATCATATACCCGTATGACTGAATTGAATTTACACAGCATCTTTAAGTTTGTTTTGGCTGAAGAGAATTTCAACTATTAATTACTTTACTTTCTCAACATGGTTTCTATGGTTTCTACAAGAGGAAAAACATAAATCTACAAACCTTTCTAACAAATTAAAAATAAGTGAACGTATTGACATAAGTGCATCTATTGTAGGATGTGTTTGCGTTTAAAGGCACAGAGCCTAAGAAAGCTGTTTGAAAATAATAGTTATTGATTTTGAGTTCTAATGAATCGATGGGAAAAATAAGTTTAACCACCATTCTGTTAACAATATCTTGTGTAGAAAAATATGAAAAACGCAATTTTTATTAAAATTACGACTTTTAAGTTGTAAAATGACCCGTTAATGGAAAGTGAACTATAAGTTTACAAGTATGTTTAACTTATAATTTCAGCTACCGATCAAAGATGTTATAACATGAAAACTCCTATCTGATTGATGTTTCCATCAAGGATAGTACACCTAATCAGAAAACATTCCCTAATGTAGTAAAATTACTTATGATTAACACTTGATTCTTGCAGTTATGTTCTTTGTGTAAGGAGAAAAACTATTATCATGTAAATTAAATGAATATTTTTAGAACAACTGTGATTCCAATTGGCAGTATCGTGTATGGCAATCCGGCACTAAAATATTATGTTACAGGACCGTTAACTCCGATAAAACACGTAGTTCAGCCGATTAGCCAGTAACAAGTGCATCATAAAGTGATCAATCCAAAATTAGTTTATTGAATGGCTTTCTTAATTAGATGAGATGATTTGTCAACACCACAATGTGAACATTAATACTAATCAGGTAATTGGCCAAAACAAAACCGTCCAAATAAGGACATGATACATCACATCATCGAAATAAGATCAAACAACTCCAGTGAGCCACATTGGTCTTATGTGAATTCTATTAGCCAATATGATTCTTCATTCACATCAGTGGACGCTGCTGCATTCACATCCACAATAAACGGATATTGTGGAAAGTATATACGGAAATGAAAATAAACCAATAAAGCCCGCGTTGCTCACACATACGCGACTCCCGGAAAATATGAAATTACTCCTAACATACGTAAAACCTTGCACCTAATTATTTAATTAAACAAAATTACATTATATATGTATATAGTCATCACATTGTTTTTGTGTAATGTCCAGTTCACCATTGGCACTCAAATATAATAATTAATGTCTAGATCTCTCACTCTCTCAAAAGGCAGAGAACTGTCCACTAATATTAAATAGTGATAATAGTTATTCTATACATTGTAATATAGCACCCTTTACTGATCAGTCTCATTGTGAAAATTTTACATTAGCACCTAGGCAAATAAAAATATCAATTCCCTTTGAATTAGAACAGAGGTATAATTACTACAGCCAGTTACCTAGAGTCGATATACCTGCCTTCTATAGGGCCTCTATCACTACAACTTAGCTTTGAACCAAAAAAAGGCAAACCAATTGGAGATCCTGGAGACTGTGGACAAGCCACTAGAACTATCACAGAATCTCATATATTACAATAAATAATTTTTTATTTTTGTATATATTAGGAGAATCGTAATAGTAAAATGGTACACAATTCTAATGCAGGAACAATTAACAGCTTCCCTTAATTGTATAATTATATGCAAAGATGAAAAATGTGTATGAAGTGTGGTTGCATAGTTCTTAGTTCTTAGTTTATTTGTTGTGCTTATATAATCAAATGAAAGGATTGACACATAGTATTCCTCCTAAATAGATAATGAATGCAAAATATAATAAAAAATAAAAATGGCAAGACACTTACCAGTTAAAGGGCATGTAAGAAAAGTAATTATAGCACCATTTTGAAGGCAGCTGGTGAGAGTGCCTTCATGAAAATATCTGAAGCATTTAGTTCAATACCTATAGCATGAATCATAATCTTGCCAGTTCGATGTCAACTCCTTGCATAATGATATCAGGTTTCAAAACGCTTCATTTTTTGTAAATTTTTGTTAGCTTCTATGACGGATCAAGTAGATGTATTGTCAGCGTAGATAGGGACAAGCTTATCACATCCCAAGTTGAAAAATATCTTTAAAAGCCATGTAGACTCCTCTGCAACATCAGAACATGCAATATATTCTGCTTCCAGTATTGAATATGCGACAAGGTTTTGCAGCTTAGATAGCCAACTGATGGGAGAATCACCACACTGTATAAAAAAATGTTGTCACCAGTGTATTTCTGGGTGATTTTATTCTTGTAAAAATTGGAGTTGGAATATCCATGTAATTGACATTTACTAGTGCAATAATGTAAACCGATTGTGAATGAGTTGAAAAGATATTATAGTGTGTTGGTGGCAATTTTCATGTTATGTGTTGTTGGCTGTTTGAATACCAGAGTTAACTAGCCAACAGTATAAGCAGTATTGGGATGTGTACAATGTGAGATCCATAACAAAGCATCAATTATTTAAAGATATTTAGTAACATTGGTGGATAGTGTAGAAGCATTGCTCATTATGTCCAAATATTGCCCCTTGTTGCATAGAACAGCTGTATTCTTACCTATATGTGAAAGGATGTTATACTGAATGGCAACATGAGTGATATAATGCCATTGATCAACATGAATGCCAGTTTATGTTAATTGAAATTTCACACCAAGGAATAACATTGGCAGACCTAAATATGTAGATTTGTAACGTTTGTTAAGGCTCATAAAAGTAAACTAAAAGTTATCAAATAAAGCTTAACTTGCTGCAGCAATAAATATATAATCAATCCAAATGGTGAGAGCAATGAAGTTATCCATACCAGGGCCCTTTGTAAATAGACACAAATCGCATTAGCAGGCGTATATCCATGAATTGATAAGTTTCAAATACCAGATTAGATCACTTTTTTAAAATCATATAGGGCTCTTGATAGTTTACAAACAAAGTATAGTTGCTCGGAGTTATCATAGCCAGGTGGCTGTGTAATGCAAACGTTATCAACTAAGACACCGTTTAAAAATGTACCACTAACGCCATTATGGTCCTTCATGTTAAATGTGACTACATATGCAATTATAAAACATATTGTTGTCATTGTTGCAACTAGAAATTCAACACAGCACTTGTTGATAAAATTCTTTGATCACTAACCTCGTTTATATTGCAAGATTGATCTGTCTATGTTATATTTGATGTTAAAACCCCATTAACAAGAAAATACAGTTGCTTTAGCTGGAAGTGGGATTAGTGTTTATGTGCCTGTGCCCGTGAGTTGCTTGTACTGTGAGCATAACGTCCTCCCATGCAAACATTTTTTTTTTGGTACCTGAGCCTGTTTAAATGTATTAGGTAGAATTAACTTACAGCCTAGATTTGTAAAAAAATGTAGTAAATGTGAGGTAAATGTGGATGCACTTATGACTGTAGAGTCAGACATTGAATTTTAGACAGGTGACAATGTCTCTTGAGAAGGCAAAAGAGGAGGTGTAGATGTTTCAGGTGAAGGTTTTTCAGGCTCAATATAAATGTGTTGAGAATACTGTATGTACAAAAAATTATAATTATCTATATCGGATAATGTGGAAAGAAAATCTGGTTAGATAATAGCACGTTCATGCAGGATCACATCTTGACTAATTTTCAGAGGGTTTCTACTTGGTACGCAAATACAGTATACCTTTTGAATTGTATCATAACCTACCCTTATACCAGCTGCAGAGCAAGATACAAGCTTGGAAAAAGGGTGCTTCATGATAAAACCAGGTAATCCCCATACTCATAGCTGCTTGATTGGTGGTACTTCTCCACAATTCCATTCTGCATATGGTATAAATATGCTAGGGATTGTCACTGGGTGCATTGATTGAATATAAGTTGCTGCAGTAATAGCCTCAGACCAAAAGGAATTTGAAAGAATTAATTTCAAAAGAAACACCTGCAGATGTTTAATTTTTTCCAATTGAAATGTTCTACAATTCCATTGCATTGTGAGTTATATGGGGTTTCATATAATGCGTGATACCATGAAAAGAAAAATAAATTTTAAAATTCCTTGGAAGTGTATTCACCAGCCCCATCTGTTTGTAAACATCCAATTGGAAAATTGTGTATGGGAATAACTTACTTGTGATAATTTCTGAACACCTCAAATGTGTCTGATTTATTGGCTAAAAATTACATGATAGTAAAAGGTGAAAATTCATCAGTAAAGGTGGCCATATATTGTTCTCGATTGACTGAATCTGGTAAAGGACCTACTAGATCTGAATAAATGTTGGAAAAGATCTGGGTAGCATTGAAAGTGGATTGTTTAAATGGCAATCTGGTTTGCTTAGGTTGGGGAAAAATATCATAAAACGTTTCTTGCAAATTGTAATCATCGGAATCTAGGAAATAATTCTTGATGAGTAGGAAATTTTAAGTCTCTATATCAATTTTACTGGATAATGCCACTGAAGGTGTTGAATGCTCATCAACTATTACCATTTGTAACTTATACAGCCAACCTTCTTATCTACTCTCAACAACTGAACTTTCACTCCATGGCTCTAAGTGAATAATTACTTTTTGAGGACGCATTGCATGTTGTTGTCCTCCAAAGTGCTGACTGATATGAGAACTTGATTCCCCAAATTAGACACTTAAAGAGTCTTTTTTAATTTACAAGATATATTTTTTCCATTTTACACAGAGCTGAAAGGTAATGATCCCTCACCTAGGCATGGACAGGTTGATCCATCACCCTAGGTTACAAAATGAGATGGTGTGGAAAGAATCCAATTCTGGAGAATGACAGCCAATCTGGACATAAGTTGAGTTGCACCACTGTAAAAAACAATGGAGATGAGCCGATTTTGAGTATTTGAAGAGCTTGGATTATTACAAAAGAATACGAATGAATTATGACTATTATCAGAATCTTTTTCAGTTCTAGCGACTTGTACACAGCTGTCGGGATCTCCAATTGTATAACTGGTAGTGGTTACTGTTGTTTGATCAGTGCAAGTGATAGCTGCTTAATCATAAAGGGTGCCTATAGCCCTGTTAAGCATATCTTGTGTAGAAAGATACAAAAAACGTGTTTTGTTTTCTTCAAAATTACGGTTTATATATAACTTGCAGAACAGCAAATTAATGGCAAGTGAAGTATAAGTTCGCAAGAGTGTTTAACTTACAGTTTCAGTTACAGATTAAAGATTGTATGACAAGTAGAAACGAAACTCCTATCTGATTGGTTTGTCCATCAAGGGGAATGCACCTAATCAGAAAACAACCTAAAATGATAAGATTGCTTGTCAGTAAAACTTGATTTTCACAGTTAAGGGTTTTGTCTAAGGGGAAAAACTATTACCATCGAAACTAAATGAAATTTTTTAGAGCAAACATGATTCCAATTTGCCGTATCGTGTATGGCAATTTGGCACTAAAATACTACATTAAGTAATTTTATATATTTACATATATTAGGAAAACCCAAATAATAAAATTTTACTCAATTATAATGCAAATTTTTTTAACTCATTCAACAGTAAATATTTCTTAACGTAGAGTTTTGCAGGTTAATTGTTCTAATCACTGTAGTCAGAGGTTTATGCAATTACACCTTTCTTAATGGTTTGATATCTTGGGAGATCTTTTTCATTCTCCAAATGTTTATGGTAAAACCTAGCAGCCAATAATTAGTGAGATTGATTACCGATTTGTCTCTGTAGAATATGATAATAGAAATCATTGTGGAATAGTTCTGCAATTGAAGAAATAAATTGGCAGTTAATATAACATTGTAGTAAATGATTAGAGTTTCAAAATATTTAAGTAATAAAATATGGCTAATCTTCTATTATAATTCTTTCCCACCTTAAACTATACAGTAATCACATACCTTTTAGTTCCCCACTTCTCATGTTTTTTTATAGTAATTATAAGCTATTTATGGCTCAGTTAGATCTAGGATATATCTCTAAGAACATATTGGCTTGAGGTTTACCTACCTATGATCATATGTATGTAATGTATTAAAAAAAAAGTATTCTTTATCCAGTCCTTTTCAAAGTATGACATATTTTATTGCATAAGTACATGTAAGTACAGTCATCATAATACATAACTTTTCCTTGAAATGATTTTTATTGGTAGCATTCCAGAATCCCACCAGTAATCTAACATATTTAAAATACAATAATGAGATAACATATACTAGTTTAGTAAGGTCCTTGCTCGTTTTTCAAACAAATAATATACGTAAGGTGTACATATAAAAATATGACATAAATCTGGGTACATATTAATATAATGTTAGGGTTTTGTATGTGATAGAACAAGGAATTATTCAGAAATTCGTTTCTTTCATACCGAACAATATAATTTTTACTGTAACTAAATAAATCGAAAATTAATATAAACGTTTTAATGACAATTGGAACAGTTATGTAAATCTTCAAATATAAATATAGTTGCATTTGTTGAATAAATTTGCAGAAACGTATGTAATGAGTGTAACTTCAATACAAGTCAAACATTTAGTGCTTCACAGCACTACTAACATCATACACTGTTAAGCCTAAGACAAACTTAAGGTTTCCTGCCAGTCTGCATATTCACATAGCACTCTCTCTTCACTGGCTGGGTCTTCGTCCATCCAATCAATAATAGTAATTTTTCTTTTTCTTCCACCTACACATCCTGCATTCGACTCTGTATGTGCCAAGGGGGCAGTCAAATCCAAAATCAACGGCTCTACACCTATCTCAGGGAACTCAAGACACAGCTCACACTCCATCCTTTTGTTTTCGTGAATACAGAAATTAAAGGTACAACATTGAGGACACTGTTCTCTGATCAGTAGGTGATCGCATCGCGTAGCCCCTCCACACAGTCGGCATCGTGTTAACTTCTTACCATGTATACAATATCCTCGACCATGACAGACCTTGCAGTAGTGGCGATATCGGCCGTGCTCGCAGAGGAAAGACAGGCGACAGGACATACATTTAGAACGTTCAAGACGATGTTTGCAGGTGGAGGTGCATAATTTACAGAATCGAGTCTCTTTCCCATGGTAGCAAACACTAATATCACCACACTTTGAACACTCCCTTGTCTCCTTACCATGCCTACATACCTCTCTGCCACTACCCACTTGTATGGTTTGGTCAGATGTTCTTCTATTACGTACCTCTTCCCCCTCCCCCCCTGGATGTTGAGTCACCGCGTGAGGCAGGCTATGCCGTGTAGGTCCATATGAGGACATGTCGTCCTCAGTAGACCCAGGAGACAGCTGAGAGCTCGGTGTAGCACAGTTAAGAGGGGGAAGGTGATTTTCACCATTGATGTTTTTCCTCAGTCTTCTCCCGTTTTTCTCTCGCTCCTGTGGCCTGTCGTCCCGATCAGAATGGCCCTGATCGGAAGGGTCATGGTTGATAGTGAGAGACAGTTGATTATCTCTTTGAGGGATAGTCTGGCACACCCGACACTTTGGTCTAGCATAGCCGTGTTCGCATATGCCCATATCATCACAATACACACAGTTGATCCTTCGTCGGCCATGTAAACAGGTCCCTCCCGTCCTACATAACAGGCAGAGCGTCCTCTTCCGCCCATGTTCACAGAAATACACAGGCCTGCAGGTGCGACAATTCCCTTTGTTTTTATTATGCGGACATAACCCATTGCCTCCACATTTACCGCAGAAAACACGTCGCTTATTGTGTTCACAGAAACTTGTCCCCACCTTACACAGGGTACAGGTGTATTTCTGTCGATTATGTTCGCATATAGCCGCCCCTTTGCACAGTCTACAAGTACTTCGCCTTAAGTCGTGTGCACACACCCCACCTCCCCCACAGGCCCTACAGGTATAAGGTATTCTGCTGTGGGAACATAGCCCTGATCCCCCACATATACGACAATACTTCTTCACTCTGTTGTGTATACAATGCCAATTTAGATTATTCTTAAGTTTTATTCGACGATTTTGTCGGTTTTCTGGAGGGGGTGGTGGTAATGAAGCAAAGTCAGTCTGTGGAGTATCAACATTTTCATCCATAATCCTTCTATCTTCATTTTCTATTCCTTGCATAGAGAGAGGGATACCACCTGCCTGTACATATTGTTCGCCAAGGTCTTCACCTACACTATTCACGCCTATTGTGCTTATATTTGGATCCATGATAAAAGGATTCTGTGTATTATGGGGTATAAAGGGATGTGGAGGGTGACCTCTACCATAGGATGGGGTTAGCGGCGTCAGGACGGCAGCTGCATCATTCTCATTAACAGTCCTTGGTTCACCGTGGGGCAGATAGTGTATCGCTTCTATCTGTAGAGGTCTTACCGCTTGGTGTGGCAAACCCTCGGCCTGCCTATTTTGATAACCAGGTAATTCTAAGTCATAGGCCCCTTGCTGTATCGTAGCATCTTTGCAGTGCACACATGTCCATCGTTGTTTTCCATGTTGACATGTTCCCCCTCCCTTACATTCTACACACACTATATTTCTCCTTCCATGCTTACATATTTTTGGCCCTTCGCACGTATGACAGGTATACGGTGATCGCCCATGGTGGCAAAGGGATCCTCCTCCACACTCCATACAATAACCTCCTGCTTTCCCATGCTCACATTTCTCTTTTCTATGTACTGTAAACCTATTTGGTTTATTCTGTTGTAGATTATCGTTCGGTAAAATTTGCTGAGAGTCTACTTGTATAGATAGTTTGTTTGTAGCCATGGTTAAGAAAGAGATGTTGATTAATATTATACAGCGATATATATAAATATATATATATATATGTATGTATGCAGGCATTTATGCATGCTCTACATAGGTATATGCACTCCAGATAGCTGTCTATAATAATTTATTACTTGTATAGAGCAGAATAAGGTTAAGTATATAATAGTATAATGGTTTAAAAACATAATACTACAACAGTATAATATATAATAATATCATAGTATAATAGTACAATAACAATATACTATAATAATATAGTAATACAATAGTATAATAGTATAGTAATATAATAATATAATATTATAATACTATAATTAACCTTTACTATCATGTTCTTACTGTTGTAGTTCATTTACTTGCTTCACTACAAGGAATATATATATACATTCATACCCCACCTTGCGGCTATATACTACTATTAAATACAACCTTCCATACTATTCGTTAGACAACGAATAGTATTTATGAGATATTACCCTAACCTATTTATCAAAAAGTTGATAATTGTGTACAAGCATTTCTCACTTGTACATTTTAACCTTCTTTTGATTTTTTTTTTTTGATAACTGCCCACAGACAATAAATAGTTATTGTTATGTAGTAATTGGCACTAGCAATATACCTGTCAGAATATATAGCTTGCCCTTTGACTTGAATTTGCTATATGTTTATATCTATAGGATAAGGCAAAATACACAACACTAATAATACCTTAACAATAGTTTTGACAGGTAATTACACTGCAATAATACACTTTTATCTGAATATATGTTCATTATTATCCTTACACTATCTATGAATTATAAATTATAAATATCTTTCTCACCTGAATCTGGAAAGGCAATAGGTAACAAAGGAAAATAACTCTAGCCTTACAAAGGCCCATTTAACTAACCCCTGACATGAGGGATTCATAAAAATTATTTCAATGCTGATTATTATAGTTGTTATCACTCCAGTACACATTACTCTACCTGTAAAAACTAGCATATATACCACGCCATAAGGGAATGTGTAGTGATCTTTGTACATCCGTGCTGTTAGCATTTAAATATGTCATGATTCTAATCACCACATATTATAGTACTATGACCTGTTTCCAGCATAGCACACTATCATTAGATGTTTACCAAAGACAAAAGTCTGCTAGAAAATACTATACACCCCCAGTATAAAAAGTCACAAGCTAGATAAATAGGCACAGGAAGATATCTAACACCAAGCAATAAACAATAGTGTTTGAGCTAGATTTATCACCTACAATAATGAACTTATATCCTGCTTCATAAGTATACAAGCCAACATCTGAATTTTCGGTTATATTTCTTTAATGATTATTATACTGTTGTTTGTAGAGACCGGGGTAGAGTAATCTCTCTAGCGTTGTTTAAGACAAGTTGCAACAGAGAGGGAGACTACCTGTTAAGGGCATAGAAATATGATATTGAAGGTTGGTTGATGAAAGTGGGTAACTTATAAACCAGATAAATGATACAATAGAGATGAATTAGGGCTTACTATGTTAAGTTAGCCCATGTGTAGTTATATTAATATTTACTAATACTAGTCTTTTTAAAAAGTATTGCTACAGCAATTTAATAATGCTATTCTATAACATGATTGTTAGTATCACTTTGGCTGGAAAACATTAAACTACCAATAATATATCATCTCCAAAGGCCATTAAGCTGAAAAGACAGCAGGAAAATACTAGTTGTTAGTGGGTTGGAAATACAATTGAATACTACCACGACCACATCTTCTATCAACCATGATATACAGTCAACCTTGGTTCTCATAGCGGCAATGTTAGTAGAGAGTGGGAGAACACAACAGAATAATACCTTAATAGGTCTAGCTTAAATGTGTCATTATATATTTATGACCTCAGTCAGGTTCGTATTACACTGTATGTATGGCAGCTTGTAGATTGTATGTACGTATCCTGCATAGGCAGATGTACTTGTAAAACAACTATAGAGCACATAGAAATATACGTATACTTTGGCCTGCATGGTATATAATATTATGTCACCCCGTTGCTCTATCTCACAGTGGGGTAATGTATAGCAACCAATCATTGATAAGGAATGGTTAAGTGCTTATTTGTTTCGGTCGCTTCATTGGCCTATTTCTGATAGCTTCAAAGATATATTGGCTCAAACCCAATACTTAGAATATAACCCTATACTTTATATAGTATGATAAATTATAAAACAATTTATTATTCCATAATACGCTACCGTAGAAAGTAAGTAGGCGTATAATCAATCCATTTGCTTCAAAACTTTTAAAACTTTCTTAAGTCGACATGGCAGTGGTGGTGGTTAACAGGGGAAGAAGGCCACGATGTGATGAACCAGTCATTAATCCATTTCAGAATATCGCTATGGCAACCAGGTATTACTATAGATAACACCTACACATTTTGGTCCCCTCAACTACACCAAGTTTTTTACCCAATAAGAAGGGTACAATAAGATAAATAAAAATTAAAGATCCAATCGATATTTAGAGTTGGGGGCTACGGCACATCTCCATTTCAAGAGTTTGCATGTGAATGTCGGTGCTTGGATTCACTGATGGCTGTAGGACATGACGCCTATTATAAGTATAGTAGAATATTCAACCAATAAATACAGTGTATATGTGACATGAACATGGGAATAAAGTATAATGAAGTTGCACAATATCTTATGCTTTGTTACAGTTGTATAGTATATAATAAATAATCACAGAACCTCTGCCATTGGCTGGTTCAATTTTAATCGATGACTTTGGTTGATCATTCAGCATCAACAGATTACATTAACTATTTTTTCAGACTACATACGTACTAATAATAATTACTAACACTATAAAATGATTATAGCTATATAATGAAATTCCCAACTTAATTAAATATTCCTGTTTTAACAATAGTAAATGCTCATTTCCTTTTAATATGATGGACTATTGAATGTCCATGTCCATATAAGCAGATAACATATAAATAGAGAGTATATAAACAGAGAATATAAATCCAAGGTATATACATGTATAGTATATATATGTATATTCAGCTATGCACAATAAGTAAGGCGTTGCGTGGTACTTACCGACCGGTCCATTGACCGGTCAATGATATTAGCCTTCGCTGTGTCTAGATTATTAGTACGCCCACCTAGAAGAGACCAAGCCTTGGTTACTATAGTACTGGGTATATTATACTATACTATATGTATAGCACAGTATAGTATGGGTTTATATAACACCAGTACGAGGTAGAAAACCATTCACTAACCCTCGATGGGTACCAAGATAATCTTATGAGTCCTGATCTGGATTCAGAACAAAATAAAATACAACCAACACAATAATAATGCATTTTGAGATCATTATCCTACCATTATCTCCTACTATCTATATATCACTATGTTTGAATCTTCTTACTTCGTCGCTTTTTATGCTCCATGGTGGCCTTCTGCTTCCTCTCTCTTACAATGTCAATTGGACTTGGCCATAAAATTGATGAGACATACTATAGAAGGGGTAGGTATAATAATGTTAATAGGATTATTAATATAAAAGTGTAATGTATATGCCATGTTTAACCCTTTCCAAATTCTAGTTTCCCCTGTAGGTATAACACATAAAGGTACATCAATCTTTGTATCCTTTCTTCTTTGATAGCCTTGTATGCTGGCTGTTAGCATTGATCTAATTAAGTACACGTCAACTAATGAATAACATTCTGTTTAGAGTACTTAGCCCGAA
Source organism: Ichthyophonus hoferi (assembly GCA_002751075.1). NCBI lineage: Eukaryota > Ichthyosporea > Ichthyophonida > Ichthyophonidae > Ichthyophonus > Ichthyophonus hoferi. The sequence goes on from NAOQ01000024.1 coordinate 67,510, forward strand.
TTTTGTGACGTGCTATTCTATGTGTGCAACTTAATCTACATACCATACCTATCCATATAAGGCAAATGTAACTCAGGAGGGCCCACATGGGATTCGACTAATAGATATATAATCATTTTTATGACACGTCATAATTAGTTATTTTCTAATAATAAACGTGATATGTATGATATCATAACGCCCCAATGATCTGCTTACCTTTTCCAGAATAACGGGGCCAAGGCAAGCCACAAGAGTGGCAAACAGATTGAGCCAAAAAACAGGAGAGGGAGAGAGTTGAGTCATAACCCCTGTATGAAGGAACAGGTGTGACCTCACAATGTTTAATAACGTGATAGGATAGGTTGATTATATTATAAAACAAACCACACTTACAAATTCTATATGTTTAAATGCAACCACAGTAACACAAATGACATATGCTTATATGATTAACTTGACTTAAAACATAACAGCCAAAAGCAGCCAACAAAAACTCCGTATAATTTTACACTACATCTATCGCCCTAGCCTTTTTTACCATTAAATAGTACATTAAATGTGTAAATAAAGCTAATGTAACTATGTACCAGGGTAATTACATATCATAGACGAACGAAAGGGCAGAAGGGAAATACGAGGAGAAAGAGGGAAACATGTAGAGAAGATAGGAAGGTAGACTAACCGTAGAAGCTGTCATATCCATAGATGAAGAACTCTAGTGAATACATGTAGTATACAAAGATCCAGAAACTACAGATACTACCCCAAATAAACACGTGGTTGAATACGGTCCAACGACATGTCTCCAAACCCACCATTAGATTGACCAATATCTGCGGGGCAAGGGTGGCAAGTAGTTAGATGATTGGGTAGGAAGAGTCCATAGGGAGATGGAAGGAAAGGTACATAGCCAATAATAGAAAGACAATAGCCAAGTATCAGCTAATATTCTAAGGCCAAGCCATATAAACATATATGAAGATGTATATAGACAGATAATTTGAGAAAAATATAGCAAGTGAAAGAGATGGAGAGAAATAGAGAGAGAAAAAAAAAAAAAGAAAGAAAGAAAGATATAGATATATATGAGCTATAAATAGTGTGTAAGCCATCGATATAGAGATAATAACCAAGGAATCAATAACAAATGTGTCAAGAAAAAAACAAGCAGATCACGCAATGTAATGCAGTATGATATATAGCCATGATATCCAACCAGTTATATGTGCTGGTGTAGATAGATGAGGTAACAGGAATAGACTAGCGAGGAGGACAAGAACATACAATGGTGGTCCCAGTGAGGGCTATACTGAAATATTCCTGTCCTGCAGTGAGCCCATCTGAATTCATTGGCATCTCCCCTGTAGTGAATGTATATATTAAGGCCAAAGCAGGAGAGAGGGGTTCTATGACTATAGGCACCTATATTACCAGACGCCCTGGTCTGCTACCTCTCAATGACATGACGATGACTGGTTTGAAATAGTACTGACACCATGTGTGAAGAATCACACAATGGCTATTGGTTTATGTTAAGCAATAAACATCAAGCATCAGTCTAACGGTCAATAGATTATTTCCATATTTAATGCGAAAACTACAAGTGTGTTTATAAGTTCATTTACAATGATTCGGCGCGCCCTATATGGTGACAGGATTCTAGTGGCCATGGTACAAATAAAATAAAAGATAAAACACTATTGATTACTCATTACAAGAGTAATTTATAGGTCGTTACTAATTACTAATTATTAATTACTAAACTATCCAATGGATATTAAGGCTTAAACATAGCACTATGCCACTAGCCTACAGACATGTCGAGAGCCAATAGCTCTCTTCACATTACTGGATGCCTGACAGCGCAGGGTTTCTAAGGACCCAATTAAAAATCCCCAGAACACGTCATAATGACAGCATTGCATGAGCATGGTTAATGTTCATAGCTGTGTACCTTACATATGTATAGCATATATATATTAATCTCTCTACTAGCAAGTCCGATTGGTCTCCTAGGAAAGCATTACCTGATTGATAACCAGTTATTCTCATTATTTAATCTCTTAGCCAACCACGTTGAAAAACTCAAACACTACACTGTAATAATATAAATCCATATACCCCTCCAAAAAAATTAAAAACCGTAACCAATAAGAAATAGAAAGCTTACCAAAGGCCCAAAAGCCAAAGAAGAAAATCACGGCAGAATGCCAGAAACCGTGTATGAGAGATATCATGAACTGCCACTTAGAGAAGTACAGACCCTACACCAATCAGATCACGCAAGGGTTAGAATATGCATGACTTATCACTACAAATGGAAGGGTTGATTGGTTGGAAATCATTCATCTGACACGACATATCTAGCACACGCGATTATTTATAACATTCATTGGTTTTAGAGTATCTTTTCATTCTCTTGCAAGGATTAGTAACTTTAAATGTTAAATTCTACTCACACAGCCTATGGAAGAAAGCAGTGACTGACACCACGAGGTAAAGGGTAATAAGAGATGGAGAGTATAAATAGTATAAGGTATGCTTTTTGTGGTAAATGACAATGGCACTAGATGCAGGTAGAAGATAAAGGGAGAAAATATAGGAGGAGGGTAGATAGTCAGGGCATGCAGTCATATACATAACAAGCACCAGGCGCACACTTATACACATCAGTCCACTTCATATACACAAACCTTCTGGCCAGCCACATACAAATGGGGATACAATAGAGACCACTCCTCGTTAATGTCTTGGTCTAGAATGCCTAGGGCCAGCACAGGCAAACTGGTGAAAATGACGTTATAGAACGTTAACACCCAAGAGTTAAACAGAGTCATCGCACTCCAACCTGTGAAGATATTGTACCAGAACTACATATACGGGTAGGGGCAGAGAGGAGTTAATAAGGGCCTCCAGTAAGACAGCCCTACCTTCTCTATACTACATTATGTGAATCCTATTTTAGCCAATCAGCTTATATTTTCTACAATAACAACCAAACAGTATGGCTTCTAGGTATACCTGTCTCATTGTTCTCCGTGCCATGATACTATTATTACAACTAGAAATTGATATATGGGCTGGTTATGATTACTTAAAATTGCCGTAAGTGGACTACAATTATCCCTTAGGTATATATATTATCCAAACTAACACTATCCTTGCAATGATAAGCCCTATCTTTATAGCATAAGAACAGGGTTGACTGGTACTTCCTTCTATGTATACACGGCTCTCATTGTATTATAAAAAATAAAACCCATAAGGTTCATAAAAAAAAACGTGTTCTCCTCTAGGTTTATTCAAATAACTATACGATTAGCTAAATATCATGTAGAACAGATATAAGTAATATACTCATCCAACCATATTTACAGGTTTATTTGGTTGTAGACAACGCGTACAACAAAAATCTAAAGAAGGAAGGATTAAGATTAAAATGAAGGAACAAGAGGGTAGGCCAGGGGGTATATAAGAACAGTAACGGCCCCATGCAAGGAGACCGACAAACATAACGGCCCATATACCAGTAAGCCATAGAGGGGATAGGCTACCTGTTGTAGAGTAAAGGCAAAGTTCTTGTAGAAAAAATACTTGAGGAACTTGGTCATTCGCATGTACGACCATCTACCATGCACCAATAGAAGTCGCTCTAGGAATCGGAACTGAGCAAAACTATTGGCAGGATTATGGTTAAGGGGTTGTGTGTGTGTATGACCGAGAAGGTCAGTAACAGTAATATAAATAGAAGCATATCTATAGTTATATATAATTAAATATATTAAATGCCACCCATCACTATAACTACCTGTAGTCTGAAGCGAGCACAGCCTGACGGCCCTCCAATCCACTAATACCAATCCCAATATGGGCAGCTTGGATCATACTGACGTCATTAGCACCATCACCAATGGCTAGCGTCACACTCTGTGAGGACCAATGAACATATAAGAACATATAAGGCAGCGTGCAATCATAAGCAATGAACATAAACCAGTGCTATGGTGTAGAGTAATGCTACTGCATAATTAAAGGTAGCCTTTCACTCTTCTCCCACCTGTCCCTCTCCCCACTACCCACCCCCAGGTATCTATCTACCCTCCTTACACCTACCGGCCTGTTGTCCTTGACTAAGTTAACCACCTCGGCCTTTTGCATGGGGCTCACACGGCAGCACACAACAGCCTTGCAGCCTATAGCCAGATCCAAAAGTTCCAAACGACATTCATCTTCCAGTGCAAACTCCAGCGAAGGTCCATCTATAACCAGGGCCTTCTCTACGGGGTTGACTTCGGCATCGGCCTAAGGGGATAGAAATATAGCGCATGGTAGAGACATTAGTAAGGAGTAGCCGAATAGGGAAGGAGGAGGTGG
>NAOQ01000024.1:72324-100685 GCA_002751075.1 Ichthyophonus hoferi
GGTGGGGGGGGGGAGGGGGATGGGCAAGGAGTAGGCTTACCTGGTCCTTAAGGGCCTGTATCTTGGCCAGAACGTCGGTCTTACTCCGCTCATTAACAATAAATATCTGCATGTTGTTGTTCAGCAACTGGCAGGCAAAGCCTATATTGATGGCTGTCTCTTGCTTGTCTCCCGTGAGCACCTACACATTCCCATCCCCATTATCCTTGTTATTATGATCCAACCATACATCATCTTATAAATGATAGATGATAAATGTAACACTTCCAATGGTCTCATAGCATTGGTAATTCAATCTGAAATATTGGAGATAATACTATTATCTAATTTTAAAATCTAGTCAAACATGAGAATACCACATACGCAACAATGGTAATAATCATAGATGATATAAGGGGGAGTGAGAGAATATGATGTATTGATAAGGTCTAATGTCAAACCATAAAATAATCATGCTAACAAACATCTAGTTAAAAATGTAGAAAGGTAATAACTCATTCAAAAATTTATATAACAAAAGAACCAGAAAGGAAAAGAGAAAGAGAAAAAGATAGAAGAGATATAGTAAGACAAGCTATAAGCGGAACCAATGAGTAAACAGATAGCGGGACAACAGCTAGGTCAATCCTTACCCAAATCTTCATATCTGCCTTACGGAGATTAGCTATGCACTCAGGGACACCTGCCTGCAACCTATCCTCAATGGCTAAGGTAATATGATTGGTCAGCAATCACATCGTCATTTTATACTATGAAACGATATTGCTACTCTAACCATAATATGATAGGTACTATCTACGAGTACTGGACTGTATTTAGTCTAACCTCCCACACAGCTACAACCTAAGTATTCTATCTGTATCTTATAGGCCATAGCGCTTACCTGTAGTACCAATCAGAGTCATGTTTGTCTCAATCTCTTCACCCACCGCATCCACTGTAAGGAGGGGGATGATTAGCCATGATTTTAGACCACTTACAACTTTTTTCAAGAACATAGCATGCACGGCTTGTTAAATTTAAACAATATTGATATATATATATATGAGTGAGTGTACAAGACAGGAATAATGAACCAAATATAATACATCCTTCTATGAGGGTATATTGACCAGAGGTACACAGCAGATAGGTGTTAAAGACGGCCTGAGTGAACATGACCCCACACAAGACTGGGCCTATATAGAGCAATAAGTGGGGAGAGGGTAGAAGGCCAGATAAGTGACCCACCTAACTCCTGTCTGTCCTCTAGCGCTAGTGACGCCTCCTTGAATTTAGCATACCATTTGTAAAAGGTCTCATCATCGATTTCTTTCATGGCCAGGCACTACTCCCATTCCATTGGTTAGGGTCAGTAATCTCATTGCCTATTAGCTTGCCTTTATATAGAAATTGTAAATAAAAAACATAGAAAAATAATAAATGTAATGTAGGTATTAATGACTCATACTAAGCAAGGTATAGTATAAAACAAGTATAGTATATAATAGGTACAATAATAGGCAATCGATCAAAGCTATATATCCATCCTACGTCATACTATAGCCTTATATGGCCGGTACACACCAAGGTACGTAGACCATCCGAGGCATATTCTTCCAGGTGCTTATTAGTCACGTTCTCCAGCTCGTCGTTCTTTTTAATACGGGCCATAATCATGTTGTCGGCTCCTGAGGACGTCACAGTTCATCCATACACTAATCAGCCTTTGCCATTATATTCTAATACAATACTAAACAGGAACGATAACAATACCTTGAAGTCATAGTAACTATGCATACCCGTGCAGGGCAAACAACACTTGAACTATTTAAAAAATAAAAAACCAATAACAGTAGGCTTATAAACTGGGACTACTGCGTACACGCGGAGATAATGAATGATGTAGATAGGCAGGATAAACAAATATGAAAAAAAAAAGAAAAAAAAGGAGAGCATAACAAGGACCCCTCTCTTATCCAGAGCTATGGCATTGCTACTAATAGACGGTGCAATCATACACAATACAAACCTTTGCAGAACAGACGAATCTTCCCATCGGGGCAGCGAAGAATAATAGACATACGTTTGCGATCACTGTTAAAGTCTAGTATGGCTAGACACCCGTAGGATTCTATCACTCCATTCACCTACCACCCAGAACCACCATGGTTAGTATGTGAAAGGAGAGGTGTACAACTACCACTGTATTATAGTGCATGCATAATTGTTTTTGGTATGTCATAGTGAATGTGGACGATAGAATGGTATATAGTGTAAAGAAGAAAGAACCTTAAATACACCCATAGGATAAAGAAGGTAACCAGGCAATAACCATATATAGGGCTCACCTCGATGGTCATGTTATCTAGATTACGGCTCTTAAACACGTAGCCAAAGTTCTTAGCCGCCCCCACTAGGGCCGACTCGTCAGGTGATTGGGCGTTGTACTTCAACTTCCCTCCCTCCAGGGCTGTGGCCAGAATACGTTAAGTCTTTTTAACAACACACTGCTATTACCTTTCATTTATATATGCATGTAGAATTATTCATGCCTGATTGGCTTCAGTTTCTGTTGACTTTCTTTAAGAATTATTATTCCCATTTTTAATATTATATCCTAACTGCCTAGTTGGATAGAATAGTATAAAATGATAAAAATGATAAATAATTCAAAATAAAACACAGGAGATGGTTGGCTAAGACAGAACAGCCAATAAAAGGGTAATAAATGTGAAATCATTCTATTAATCAAGATGGTAAAAGGGAAGATGACATAAAATATGTTATCATGTTACCTTCAGCCTGAACTGTGTGACATACAGCCAATAATCTCATGAAATTGGCAGCATCTTTATTCCCCGCATGGCATTCGTTGTACTATATATAGATAGCATGAAGTGATTAGTTGAGCGGACTGTGAGTATACTGGCCAAAGGAAGGTACCAATAAGATGGCACTGTTATGTGACCTATAGCCTATATATATAGTATTGCGGCTTGATATGCATAGTACCAACCCGCATATGTCATAGATTACAGGGTGCTATCCTAATTATAGAAAACTATAAGAATATAAATATCATACACCTAAGTCCCACCAGGCTGTACACTAGTGCATGATCCTCCCCCAATCACATTATCATTTCTTTCTTTCTTCAAACCGGTTTAAAATTTTAATGGACCCCCAGTATCCCCACCCATTGGCCAATAGTAGTACTATTTCCCATCAGTACCTACCAGTGATTGGTCATAGAACAGAAAGTCGTTGTCACAGTAGGGGTTGCTAGAGAAATCAACTGGGAGTAATTCCTTGTCATTGGTTACCTAGTTAAGGCGCAGGGTCAGTAAATAGCGGTAGAGACCATATCCTACCATATCCTACCCTCTACCTGGCATACACTACCTATCTACCATCTCTCTTTTACACCCTATCCAATCAGTATTAAGATCAACAAACCCATTCACCTCAACATCAATCACCTATCATCTTTGAGCTTTAAATTAGTCTTAGCCAAGGGACCCAATTGCACTGATATAATTATCTTATATTACAATACACCAATCACATGCAGCCATTAAGAAACTAACAGTAGTCAACTCACCAATCCCTTTCGCACCATGGCTGCCTTAGCGGCCTCAGTGAGACCTTGACCATACTGGACCCCTGCCGAGTGATATACGATCAGTCCCTCTCCCTCTCCCTCCCGAATTTCTCTCTCATATCCCACTATCACCATTACCTTCTCTCTCTTTCCATCTCTATAAGACATTTGTAGATGCCTTTGTAGGTGTGGAATATATAGTGCTCATCTACTTATATACATACATGTTTTTATATCCCTTGGCAACTAGGCACTGTACTATGAGGTATGCATAGATAACACTGCATCTGATGTCTGTCGGCTAATAAATATAAAAAGGAGTGTTTACTGTATACACCACTATCTAATAAGGTGCTACAAATACTTATACTAGCCAGGGCAGGTATGCGGGCGAAGTCATCCTTATTAATGTCAGTATATAAGGTAGGTGTGCGTGCAAGAGGGAAAATACGACAACATATATAAGGACAGCCAGGCACAATGAACTCGGTGGTAGTAGGGGCTATAGACAATCCACCATGACCTTGTCCTCAGTAGGGTTGCATAGAGAGATGATAGGAGGTAGAGGGGCCTAAGGTCTTACCTTGTATACTGCACTTAAGAAATCTCATCACGTTCTGGGTGAGGGTACCAGTTTTATCGGAGAAAATATACTCAATCTGTCCCAGCTCTGTATTCCCCCAATTAAATGGATAAGAAGGCAGTTAGCTACAAGAAACACATTGAAAAGTGACGTATATGTGTAATATTTTGTCATGTTAGCTTATAGTAATTGATTGGTTCTAAGTCTAAAACAGTATTACCAAATAGAGACTGGGGTAAAGGTGAGCAAGGGTAAAGAAGGTTATAGGGGAGAAAGGAGTATAGTTATCATGCATGGTGGGGCCAATCAGCATGAGGAGCTACCTTCATTAAGGGTGGTGGTGCGCACGTGCGCAGCGGTATCAGTGTCTGGGTGGTACATTTGTAGATCCCAGTCTATCATCCAACTCTGACCAAGACTGGAACAGAAAAGAAGAACAATATTATTAGCAGGTCATAGCCTAGCACGCTGGCTTCCCTCTTAGATTCCCCAACACATCAGCCAGGAATTGGCTGGTATAATGAATGGATTGGAAGAGATGTAGAGAGATAGATAGATAGGTAGGTAGGTAGATAGAGATATATATATAGATATAAATAAATAGGTAGATAGGTACCTACCGAATGAACTCAACGGAAACATATAGCGAGATAGGGACCAAAGTATTGTAGAGAATAATAAAACTGAAGAAACCAAGAACGCCCACCACCGCACTGCTCCTTTCTGCCCGACTTTCACTAGGAAGATACCAATCAAAGTCTTGACCAATCTCTGTGCGATGCGTGGATACACAATGGAACTGTTAATAGACGGTACACGACACTAAGGGGCCAATAATTGGCTGCATGGAAATAACTATGTTTGATAGGATAAGAAAAATATCGTATAGATTGTAGGGATGAGGACAAGAGCAAATAATAATAAGGATAGGTGTATGTACTATATATAGAAGCCACTTATAATAAAGGTAGGTGTGTGCACTATATATGGGGGCCTCCTGTGACATGCAGACCACATAAGGTATACAGCAATATGGGAATATCACCCACCATGATGCCATCACAGCGTACCAAAAAGAGATATAGTAGGGGATGAGAGAGATAGCTTATAAGAATCAGCTGGGTAATATGATAGGCACAAAGTCACTCATAACGTACTCTCTTGCCAAATACCAGCACCAACGGCGGAAGCCAGGCAGAAGACGCACAGGATGCCAAAGATATACATAATAAGAACATTGGTCATCTCATCAATCTGAGATACAGGGAGGGCCAGGGTTAGTAAGAGGGGGAGGCACTGCCCTACGTTATGACAAGGAACTTACTGCTATGCTGAGTCAGTATATATGCATACAAACATACTTGTTATAACGTATGATGGTGTGTCCACACGTATATGTATAGCCTATATAGTATCAAATGAGGCTTATAATAATAAGCTATGTGTATATGGTTGGGGGACATGGAGGAGAGTAAAAGATGGTGGGAGTGGTGCGGCTATGCACGCTACTATAAATAATATAAAATAGGTATTTTTAATTGGATAGTTCTACACCAAAAAACATGTCTCATTGGCTACAGCAAACAACCAGAAAGGATAAAAGTATACTGAGTGAAGAGTCAGTCTAGAATTGAGGGGACCATAAATATAACCAACCCTGCCATATTACTGATTCCTAACATAGCCAGAAACCAGTCCCTATTACCATCCACTGCTCATAGAGGAGGGTGGAGAGAGAGTAGAGTATAACATGTAAATGTACAACAACAGACAGGGCAATAACTGCAGACATAAGAGTCAAAGACCTTTGTCCTTTTGAAGCGGGCCCCTGAAGCATTCATCATTAGTTTAGTGTCGTGGCCAGCAAACAATACCAGGCCAATACACCACTGGGTATTCCTCATTGTCATGCCCTGTATGTACACAGCCATGGGTTAGAGCGGGCTATCTTCCAGGGACTATAAGGCTATAAGGGATATAGTAATATGATAAGGAATAAGGACGGGAGGTGGGATAGGGGGCGGGCTGTCCAGGTAAAGCGCCCTATCTGGTCCTGCCCGATAGCCCTCTTACTATCTATAAGAGGGAACTCTGCTACCTGTAGGTCCCATCACCTGTAGGTCCCATCTTGATCATGGCGGCTAGTAGCATTTTTTATCTTGTGATATGATGCATATTAAACTACAGGGTTTTTGAAGTTAAAAGAATATGCTATAGCAATATAAAGCCAAATATGGCTAAACTGAAAGGCATACTAATTACGTAGAACCAATAGCCATTGGCCTGCTAATCTCGCAATTATCCCAAGTCTTAATCTATAATTAAGCAGGACCTCTTAATGTGACTATGCTCCATAACGGCTCAGGGACAGTAAGGGTCCCTACAAACACAAGTATTAGAGAATAAAATATAAGCATATGAACAATGAAAAGAGAGAAGGGGAGATGGGTAAATACTCTCAACAGAATGTTATCGTTATCCAAGGAATGTACTTCTTCTCCCATCAGTAATTTCCCTGAGAAGGAGTGTAGGTTCTGGTTGGGTGGTTCGCAGATCACATACGCTACAGGACGAGAATGATTGGTTAGTTACTTATTCATGTCACCACACCCTCTTCTTACACTTAGGTTTCAATACAGAATACCCTGACTCGTGACCCAAAATATATACCACCAATGGTATTACCCCATATGCTTATTGGCTAGCACCCTATGATATACAAGGTAGCTGCAATTACCTAGACCAACCAGGTATTAAACTATTTCATAAAACATAAAAGAGAACAGGAAAATATGCGAGATAACTATTCCAATGACCAATGATACGTGAGTAACACCTGTTATCAACATAGATGAGTGGACAATAAAAATAGATGGTAATAAGGAAGGAATATGATTAGAAGGATAATGAGGGAATACGAACCATTAAGTTTAATAAGATCCTCATCGGTGTTGAGTCTATCGGCTGTTACTTTTGGAGCCATGCGTAATTTCAGATTGGTTTCACTGTATAGGTATGATAGGATATTACAGACTAGACTATCGCGATCTACCATATATTATATTGTATAGTATGATATTATAACAATTAAAATTAAGCATAAAGAGCGCTAGCCAAGCTAGCATTTTGAAGGGTTCTACACACGATAAAGGATTAGAAAGCTACCACGCTAACACACCAGAGATATTATTTTTAAAGTATTGCAAAAACATTTGGCAACCACCCTAGAAGAGATTAAAAACCATTGGTTTTAGCATATGATGCGGAATTGGACTATGAGAAACAAAAACCTAAACAAGCGAAGGATTACCAAAATATATATTATATCGTAAATACTACACATCACATATCACCCTAAAGATATTCCAGTAAATACAAAAGATTAACCCTTTCTTGGCCTATATTCTTGTATCTCACATAGTACAAGGCCAAAAGGATAACAATAAGTATGACATATATGTAGGTACACTGTGATCCAGCCTGCAGAGGAATCCCACATACCACCCCTTCACATACTACTAACAATCCTATTACTTACAAGTCAACACAGAGTCATAGTAAATATAAATATACAAGTAATAATATCCCTATGTAGCCACAGTAGCCACATCACTAACAAGGCAAGAAAAAGAAATATGTAAATAACAGAAATACAGAAATACAGAAATACACAAGGTAACAATAGCAATACCCGTCTAGCTCAGCAGTCTCAATAAAGCACTGGCCATGTTCCTCGGCCGAGTCTAGGACAAGAATATCGGCGGCAATCGGATCATCTTTTTCAACACGAATGGTATCACCTACCATTATCTTCTCCCAATCGACCAAAACCCACCTGTAGTGAAGGTACGTAATGCTATCAGTTCTTGGTCATATGTGTGGAAGTATATATATATATATGTGTGTGTGTGTGTGTGTGTGTGTGCGTGTGTGTATGTTTATATGAATATTCATATAAATGGCTTTCCTTCTCTCCTTTTCTCTCCCATTCTACTAGCTAGTACTTTACTTTGAAGCCTTTCTAATTATTGAGTATCCTGTCTAACCTGTGAGAATAGGCAGAAATGTGCGATGGAAGAAAATGACGTAATAGCATATTAAATAACCCAATGCTGGGCCTTATCTTGTAGCCTTATATGAATGTATAATAGATAAATTATAAACTTTAGTGTGCCTATGGGTGCGCAATTTAATATATCGACTAACCACAGTATACTGTTCTAGCTAGTAGGGATTATATTCCAATTATAATTCCCTATGACTGCAGGTATATATACAAGTAGAGCATTATATGTATCTATAGGTACGTGTATAAACACCGCTATATGGTCAGTCATAGGCCTGTACATCCTATGTGAATAAAAACCTCTCTCCCTTCACTCCACATACCCATATAATTGGTTGCCAACGACTATAGTAACGTACATCACAACGCTAATCCAATAGAAGTGTTGCAATCTATGCCAATCAATACTTTCCCATCCCATCCCAACCAACCAACCATCTTTCACCCGTTCCCACTGTATTAGATAGACCAATCACTTACACTCCCTCTCGGAAGACCTCCACCTCTCTCCCATTCAACTCTCTGTCACTCACGTGCCTTTTCTGTACCCCGTCGTTGATAGCAATAGAGCGTGTCAGAGTGACCATAAGTAGTAAAAAGAATAAATGCAGAGATCCATAGCATAAACCTTCACAAAGTCTTCACATATATCTACACATATATGATCGTATATGTATACACATATCCTACTACATTCAGCCCATACTACAACACAAACCTTTCTCTCCATAATACAAGGCATGTTCATCTTAATCCTATAATAAAACTACAGTAAGTTGTTAATAAGCACAAATATAGAAGCCAACATTTATCGCCCAATTACCACCGTATATTTGACCAATAGCATACTCCTTTACATAGACCAGATACCTTAGATAAAACTCAACCACATCACAGGCCATAGTATGACCACAGTATAAAGCCACATGCAGTCGCGTGCACACCCTACCTATCTGCCAATCACTATGAACTTACATAATCATCATAGCCATCCTTGATTGCAGTGAGAGCTAGCACAAAAATTAGAGGCAGGGCTGTACTGACTGGATTGAGAGAGGAAACCTCGGGAATAGTCTGCACCAGGCCGCACCACAAGGTGTTAGTGCAATCATATGGCAACATATTTCAATCATTTTGTACAAATACTAGCCTTATAAGCCCCATCCTATGAATAACCGATGTACAGGTGAGAGTACGAGAAAGCAATAAACGGATAGAAAGGAACATAGGGGGAAGAACACCAGTGTAGAGTAGTGTGCCATCATACTATCATACTATATCATATCTTACTATTTTATATTATAACATGCTATTACAATAATATTAAATCATATATCATACTATACGATCCCACAGGGTATAAAGCGTACATTGCATCAATTTTTCATTGGCTAATGCATGCAGCCGTTGATATATGTATACCATAGATGACCAATAAAACAAACATAGAGATTACTAGAGTTAAAATAACAACCAAACATAACCCTGAGGTGCCTACCATAAGAATAAGAAGAAACAGGAAATAGGCATTAGCCAATCTCTGGAACTGCTCAAACAAGTTAACAGGCAAAAAGGACCACGCGGTATACTTGGCAGTGGAGACATAATTGGTCTAGGAGGAGAGCGAGAGAGGAGAGGGTTAAAGACAATACACTATGGATAACATGCCAGAAGAGAGTAGGGAGCTACCCGTATATGTGCAAAGGAAAGTGTATTGGCACGCTATATGCCACATTTCATTGGTTGAATAAAACGCTTTATACATATAAGGATATAATGTTTTGTAAATATATCTCTATACGGGGACTATGGTATGCTCAGTCAGAGCAACCAATACACATGTCCAGCTTTGGCTTGTAATAATAATAAATAGAGTATATAAGGTAGGTATATGCCAGATTGGTAGTATTATTTCACATAGATTGGCAGACAATAAGTTCTGCCCTGGTGAACATCCTGTCTGCTATACACTCATGACAACTTTATACTATGATCCTGTATTTGTACTTGCTTTATCACGGATGTACATACACAGAAGGGGGCAGAGAGTTCTCTAAATGTTTTAGGTTGGATACGATGATATATAGGCAATGAGAGGGAGGGATTATTCATGTGTATGTAAGTTAGTTAGCATTAAAGCATACAGACATGGGGACTGTCTCAACTGTTAGCTATAAACAGAGATACACCCACCCAACCCTTTCAACCAGTGGCCTGAACACATAATATAGCCTGGCTGACTGGTCCGGCATATACGCAAATACTATTGCTATATATGTGTCTACCCTGTTGGCTATATAGGCTTGCGCTAGTATCCCCTTGGGACCTACCCCGCTCAAGGTTGTATTGTGGAATCTAATGTCAGGGTAAAGCCTAATTCAACCCTCTGTCTATATAGTATACCATAGACTTTAAGGTAAATAGCTAGATGGTCCACCGCTATACACCTACAATATCATCAAACCTTAAGTTCTAGCTTAAATACCCTCTCCTATTCCACCACCATCTCCCTCTCACTGTAATAACCCGGCTATGATCTATACTCTATACCAATCAAGCCGGATCATCCAGCCTTGTCCTGACTGCTATTTAAAAAAATACTGGCAGGTAGTTCATGTTGCCATGATAATACATGGATCAACCTCCTATCCTTCAATTGCAATAAGAGGTGTCTATGAGATAGCCTAGAAGCCTAGCATGAACACGTACATGTATTAACTATCTAAACTTTTTAAAGACTAGAGAAGGTCAGCAGGCAGAGGAGATAGAAAAAAAAGAGACTAATAATATGTTTATATATATATGGGTCCCTCTCCTACAGTAAACTATAATAGTAGTAGTATCCTCCGCTCCTCTCCGTATCTAGAACATTACCCTCCCTACTTTCCTACATTACTTACTGCATAGGCAAAAATAACATTCTTCCTGGGATCATTGATGTAGGCAAGGCGTTCAATTGGATTGCCGTTTTCATCATAACCAATGTCCTGCATGCAACGAAAATACGGTATTAGGATATGTATTAAAACATATATATATCCCAGCCTCTCCCTAAATTATGTCCCATAAGCACAACCACTTACGCACAGACAAAAAGACAGATAGGCATATAAGTGCATATAACCACGTAAACCTACATTAAAACATATATACCATATTATAAAAAAACCAAGAAACTCATTTTAAACAAGACTTGCTAGAAAATTCGGCGTCATGAGACTCTTCCTGAATAAAAATAATAAGGTAATATATTGTATAGCGTGTTGATCATGAAGAGGAAAATATATATATATATATGTAATGCGTAGTGGAAGTATTACAAAAATAATAGCTCGTGCAAGCATCGCTTTAATAACTATATTGCATTTTCTTTGTACTGGTTTACAATTCTCCCTCCCCTTCTACCACTCTCACTCCCTTGTCGCAGTCGCAATTGTTATAATTATTTCCTTAGTTACGCAAACTTACTACATCTTAATACAAGGCACACTAAACCTACATCTGGAATCCAGGACAGGTTACGACGCTCAAACTGGCCTCTATTCTTTGAGAAGAGACGCCCCATCCTCTCTGTTGGCTTATAAAGCCTTTAGGTCTAACACTTAAACAACAAACACCAATAACAAAAACACACTACCTAGTAACTACTTAACTATACATTTAAACGTGTTTGAAGCCAAATTTTAAGTATGTGAATAAAAGGTAGGTTTACAAATAATTAAATACTATCTTAATTAATTAAACATAAACACCAATAATAACTTCCTGCATAGATAAATGTAAGCCACAGAAACCACAACAAATATCTTATGAATGAAGGGTGGGTGTGAGTGAAATCCCAATGCCCAGACAATTTTAAAAGCCACGGCAGAAAAGTACTAAAAGGCAGCAGGATGCAACCACCAGCCAATAGGAAATATGATAGAATAAAAATAATGTAAATAAGTCATAATGATTGACTATGATTTTATTATAAAAAGAGCAAATGGCGATGGCGCCAAGATGAGAACTAAGCCATACATTGACTTTGGCTGAATTTGAAAATCATCAAGAAGTTTAATTATGTTTATCTCAATTCCTTTTGATGTATATTTAAAACCAAATTTATATTGTTACTGGCCGCCTGTTCTAGAAACTCAGGCTAGACCTAACATCACTTACCTATTTTCTCTAATTTATAGTAGAAACATACTTACTCAGATCTACTCTCTGATCTATGATTATTTACTCTGTGATCTATCTATCATCTACGATGACGTTACTCGTGACAAATTGCGATAGGCTGCTTACGCTGTGTATCAGCCTAACAATGACCACCATAGTAGTAACCCGTACATGTTATTTATTAAAAGTTAGTATTTCAATTCTTTAGACCTAGTTGGCCACACCATAGTGTTAGTTAGTAGTGGAAGCCACAGTAACTAGGACCAGAGTGGGATTGACCTAAATCTGATCAGGTATTGTGTAATGGGGCCTGCAATAATAAAATTAAGGCAATACGTCGTACTTATACTCTTACAAGTTTTTCTATTGAAATATTGAAATATCGTTTATAATGTTGTGAGAAAGCTTCCAATTGCGTTCCCAAGAAAAAAAATTATTATTATTAAATTTATTGGAAATAAATCTAATATTTGTTGAACAGAGTTCTATTTGACGTGCATTTTTCTTATCAATTGCTGGTTGATCTAGATAGGTTTCACTAGATTAAGGACAAATTTAAGCCCTTTTGAAATCTGCTGGCAGTACACACAATTGCTCTGGATTAAGAGATGCTTTCAACTTGTTACCTTGCAACTTGCAATGTGTACAATAACTGTGATCTAAACTACTGTGATCGTATATGGGCACTTCACAAACATTCTATGGTGGTTTGGCTGTATCAGGCTTGACTAGTTGGCCTTCCCGTAAAGAATCTGGTTAATAAATTTCTACCACTCGATGATCAAAACCATAATTTAAATGAACAATAAAACTTGAAAATAAAATTTTGAATTTTTTTAACGAATATGGACTGCTGAAAACAGTATCTTCATTATTGCTTAGGAACTACAGAAGCCTGTGATAGTTCTAGTGAGTTTTCCACAGGTTATGATGGCTCCAATTGAGTATTACATAATTGTTGGTCTTGTTGAGCTAAGGGTAATAGTAGTTAATTAATCAGATCTTTTTTTAAGATTTAGTGAAAATAGAAGAGGTCCTATAGAAGACGTGTGTTCACACACTCTGGGTAACTGGTTGTAATGATATCTCTGTTCTAATTCAGAAAGAATTACCGCTTTGATGTGCTTGGGCTCTCATATAAATATTGCACAATGAGACCGATCAGTAAGAGGTGCTATATTACAATGTTAATAATAACTATGATTACTATTTGATGTTAGTAAACGGTTCTCAGATTCCTGGAAGGGCGAGGAATATGGGCACTGATTGTTGTACTTAAGGGTCTATGGTGAACTAGACATTACAATAACAGATTGCAATTATGATAGAATACGATGACTACTATATACTCATCAAGTATACTCTAGTCATCTAATCAACTATATATATATATATAGTATCATTTTGTTTAATAAATAATAAATGCCAAATTTGTTTATGTCATGAACGGATTTTCAGTTTGCCCGTATCGGTATGCACACATACGGAATGGTGTGGGCTATTTATAGGTTGTTTCCGTTTTCTTTTATCCATTCCCAAGATTTGTTTGTCGCGGGTAAACCATTGCTGTATTTATTAACATATGGATTTTCGTTCCAAATAATAGATCTGTCTTCCAAGATGATAATTTTCGCTATGCGAATTATAAATTATCTGCCGATCAAAATTATATTTTTCCAATCCGGATTATTATATGGGATCGGGAGAATCATCATATTAAACGACAGATCTATCACTTGGATCGAAACCCGCTGTGTAGGTGAAAGATCCTTATCGGCTAATACAATTCACAGAAGATCACTGAGGCCCACTAGAATTGCCTGATCTTATCTCACTAATCTTATATTACCGTGTCCTCATTTGGATGGTTCGTTAGCTAATTCGCTAATGTAAGTATTGCATACCTACCATACCTATGTATCGACAAATCATTTTAAATCATTTTGGATTAATTGTCATTTAACACTAACAGATTGGTTGCATTGGCTATTTTCTCAGGCTACATGTGATTGATAATAATTGCTAATAATAAATGTTTATATTTATAAAGAAATACATGAATTAATTAAATACTCTTGTTTTAAGAGTTTCTGCATATAGAAACTATTCTTTGGTTAATTGTCTTAGCAACACTATACCACTAAGTATATTGACTCTTTTCAATTAAATTTGGTGTATCGGCATTTTCAAGTTTGTAATTATTAAAATTCCAATGTGCCATTACAATTAATAGATTAACGTTATCTTGTGTGATATTTTCTGTAAAGAATGAAACTTTATTTAAGAACATCTCTCCTGAACATAGTAGAAACTATTTAATGCTCTAAAATCCCCAGGTTGACTGCCTTAAATAAAAATACATTCTATGTGTGCACCAATAATATATTTAATTAAAATGAATGGCAGAAATATTTACTAATCAGAATGGACTATAAGCTTGTGTTAAAGAACGTTTTTATTGGTGGTTTTATATTTTTACATCTTTCCATTTACCTTTATATGTCTATCTCTATATATTTCTCTCTATGTCTAGTCTCTATCTTTTTATTTCTATGATAATTAATATTGTAGTACATAAATTTGCATATTTTTATATTTTTATATTGTTTTTAATTATGCTCCCTGTACAAGCCTATCAAACAAGTGATAACTAATACCAGTATATGTGATGATCAGGTATTATTTATAAAAAGTGGTTAATAGTTAATGCTATCTCGAGTGATATTTTCTATAAACACGGAAACTTTATTTAAAAACATCTAGCCTGAAAATTTTAGAAATTATTTAATGCCCTAGTAACCTAGGTTGATTAGATTAAATATAAATACATTGCTATGTGATGTGCACCAACGATTTATTGAACAAAAATGGAAGGCATTTCAGGCAGAAATATTTACTAATAAGGATGGATTATTAGCTTGTGTTAAAGAACGTTTTCATTGGTGGTTCTATTTTTTACACCTCTATTTATCTATCATGCCTATTACTTATCTTCGTATATATTGGTTTTCCATTACCCATTTCTTTTAAAGTGTGTATATTTTTCCTTATATTACCTAGTGTTTTTTCTCTACCTTTTTCTATATGGCCTGTGTATCATCGTTGTACAAGTTGGTATCAGGGCATTTTCTAAGTTGTACCTCAAAAACCCTTTTGTATCTACTTCTCTCTATACCCTTTTTCCAAGTTCTTCTGTTTTTCACTTGTTTTCAATTTCTTTCAAATGTCATTATTATACCTTTCAATAAACTTTATTTATTCCTTTGACTTCCTATAAAATATAAAATCATGAGCATATCTCATGCTGCTTCAAATTATTAATCAGATTAAGATATGTATATAGTCATTTCTTCTTTCTAATACAGGTGTAAGTTTATTTAGAAATCACAGTTGATGGAAGTAATGTTTTAGACGATACATTATAGTTTTTATTTTTACTAACATTTTTAAAATAGAATAAAATACAAAAAATACTAACATTTTATTTCGTGTGTTAAATGGCAATCCAAGATGATTGATTAGAATTCAAACTGCTGCTAGACGCCAGATGCCGTATGTCGGGGCCAGATCCAGAGCCAGAGCCAGATCCAGAGCCAGCCAGAGCCAGAGCCAGAGCCAGCGTTCCGAGCCAGAGCCGCGTGAAAGGATGAATATTAGTGAAGATAATATCAAGTGCCCAGAACCTACTAACTAACATCATAAAACAGCATGACTTAAGAGGCACCTAAAATACATACAAGTGTCCAACCTTGAAAAGCCTAGTTGTTTTGTTTACCATTATGGGAGTGAGCTTATTCCAGTTGGTTCCTTTCAACCCACTTGAGTTTACACCCCTCTGCCCATACCTTTGGTTTTTTATTTTCTTTATTATTTACCCATCTTTCTCCTATTAAAATTTGTTCCTTTCCAACACATATACACCCTGGTACTCTTATGTACTATATATTGATTAAGTTTAAAGGGATGGATAACTCATCATAAACATAAAATCTGTATACCCCAACATTCTATAAGTATTTATTATTGCACTTCATATTTTTCTTTTGAGAAATATATCAATACAAATTTTTAACAAAATGCAATATAAATATACTTGCTTGATAACTCAGTAACTTGTTTTTTTATATACGAAAACTATTTTTAAAAAATATAAGGCAGTAATAAAAAATTCCAAATAGGACTAGTACTTCATTATTAGAACTTTTAAAAAATTAAGTTACTTGTTTTCAATCTGAGTTCTACATTGTAGATACCAGTTTTGCTGAAGATATTGACTTTAGAAAGTCTAAAACTGTTCTCATATTGTTTGTCTTGCGTTGTCTTTTTTTCTAGATGAGTAGAACGCATACCATTGTGATCATGTTAAGTCCTGAAGCTGAATAGATTGTATAATGTACTACTACCACTCATGAAACTGTCTGGATAATAGACATTCTGAATAACCTGGGAATCTTCTTAAAGCTAGTTCTAATATTTGAGGACAATCAGTCAACAATACGGATTAGCAAAAACAACAGGATCACTAAGGATACCAGCATGTCCAAGTGAAGTTCCACTACATTGAGGCTGCTATTCAGGATGGCATCACAGCTATGAACCAAATGCCCACAGCAGAACAGAAGGCTGATATTTTCACCAAGGCGTTTTCTCTAACAGAATTTATGTGTGGTCTTTACTAACATCAGACCTTTAGGGGTACATCTATGTAAGTATATTGATGCATAAGAGGAAAGTTGTCAAACCTAGCTGGTATGTGCTTATGTTTTTTAAGTATGTGATGAATATGTAATTTTGGACATCTAAAGTCATGGGTTCAGTACAATTAATACTTGTACATATTCTTAATTAATTGTTAGTTGGTTTCGTTGTATATCATTGTCATTTCAATAACTTTCAATTAATCCATGTTTAGTAGTAATTAATACCATGCAACTCCTGGCATTCAGAAGTAGCTTGACTAGAGGCCAAGATATAGAAATTTATCTTAATTTGACAAGAGGATTATTAGCCTGGAGCCAAACTTTCTAAAACAGTTATCAGTAGATAAGCATTATATAGTACTAATTGGAATTAAGTTGTGGTTTGGGATTAACACATTTGATAGATTTCAATATTAACTCCAATCCAACATTTCAGCTGTTAAACTGGGCATCACAGATAAGGTATGACAGGTAAGTTAGCCTTGCTGGTGAAACTATATAATTAGTGTACAGGCCTTAATTTGGGACTAGTCAAAATCATAAAAAATATTGAAGACAGAACTAGTAAAAGTGTTTGTAGGTTTTATTTATAATTGATCGTAAGTGCTATCAGTATATTTATCACTTGATAATAAATATATTTAAGCTTTATCAAACTGTTCTTTTAGCTCACACTTTTGGTTGAGTGACAGAAATGTTTTTAGTTTCTTTCCAGGGAGTGTATTATAAATAAAGGAATCCGTAATAGTTCTAGTGACTTGACCACAGGCTTTGGGATTTCCAGTTGTATATTTGATAGTAGTTAATTTTGATGGGCTAGCAGTAATAATAACTAATTGTTCTAATTTTATCTTAAGACTTGGTTGTAGTGGTAGAAGTCCTATAGAAGTCATACTCTCTAGGTAACTGCCTGTATAAATTATACCTCTGTTTTAATTAAGAGGGAATCGATACTTTGATTTGCTTAGGTGTTAATGTGGATAATGTACAATGAGATCGATCAGTAAAAGTGTGATGTATTACCATGTAAATAATAACCATTGTTACAATTTAATGCTAGTAAGCAATTCTCCGAGTTTTGAACGAGCGAGAGATCTGGATACCAATTATTATATGCAAGTGATGACGGTGGATTAGACATTACAATAACGGTGTGGTTATTACATACATATAATTAAATGCAAAGTACTTGCGCGTGTTATGAGAACTTCCTGTTTTTGCTGCTCATTGCCGCATATGTATGAGCAGGGGAGCTTTATTATTGACTTTTGTTTTCTTTTTTACTTCTTTTTGCCATCAGTGCTAACTTTCTAGTTAACACCAATGCTGCTAACTTAAATAATTTAATGAAGCCAGTCATAAATATTTGTATTAGCTAATCTAACTCACGATAGGTCACAGAGACCCACTGGAATTGTCTGATCTTAATAAAATACTTAAATACTATTATGTCCCTATTTAGATAGTGAATTAACGCATTTCCTCATTGATGTAAAAGTGTCCATATACAAAGACA
Organism: Ichthyophonus hoferi; assembly: GCA_002751075.1. Classification (NCBI taxonomy): domain Eukaryota; class Ichthyosporea; order Ichthyophonida; family Ichthyophonidae; genus Ichthyophonus; species Ichthyophonus hoferi. The sequence goes on from NAOQ01000024.1 coordinate 90,937, forward strand.
GGAATCGATCTGCTTATTGTAGAACGGTATTCGATTAACTAAAATAAGATTAATTACATTGCCACTTATCAAAGATTAGCTGAACTATGTGTTCATTCATGTAGCAATATTTAAATATAGCAAATGAAAAGCTTTGTTTTGTAATGGTTGAGGCGTTTATTACCCGTGTTTATTATTAGCTATTTACATTATTTTTATCCTTTCCGCAACATCCGTTTATCGCAAGTGACAATCATAGCTGCTGTGCTTCATAATGTCAATGGGACCTATCGTAAAGACCCTTATTGGCTAATGCAATTCATAGACCATCACTGAGACCCACTAGAATTATTTGGTCATGTTTTATGATCTAATCCTTTTGTATTCTCATATGAATGGCACTTTAGCTAATTTAAATTTACTCTAATGTAAGTGCTCACATTCGATGTATTAGCAAATCAATTTACCTAATTAAGAACGCATTTAATCAACTAATATCGGGCCAATAATATCATGATCCGCTTGCTAAGTTATGGACCAATAGGAAAAGTACTTTGAACAGCGACTTCCTATTGAACTTAATTGGTAAGTATAACCGAATGTATGACTGTAATAACAACAATAAAGAATAATCTATCTAAGTGTAGTGAAAAGCCTGGTTCCAACGCCAAAAATATATATTATTAAAATAAAAATATATAATTGGTTTGAGTATTTATTTATATAGTCATAATCATTTAGTATTATTAACAATTATTATTACGTATGTATTCTGGAAAAATAATTAGTGTAAGCTAATGGTGTTAAATGGCACTCCAAGATGATCGCTCAAAATTGAGCCAGCCAATGACAGAGGTCCTGCGACTATATTAAAGTTATTTCATATCATATATTTTGAGGTTCAGATAACACATTGCTAAGGCTTCCTGCGTTAAGACAAATCCGGCTGACTTGTTCAATAATAATAAATTATGTCTTGCCATGTCTATACTCCGTGTATGCAAAGGGACGTGTGTAAACCCCCTTTAATTCGGTATTTCTCTCCTTTTAAACAACCTTAACTCACAGTAACACTCCTGTCTCTACTTATTTATGCCAGTAAATATCTTAGCACGGTATCCTAGATGAAGCTTTTTCAGCGTACAACAAATTTTAAATATGTACATCAACTTTTCATTTGGCGCATTATTATAAAATACAGATCACAGAAGCAAATAAATATATTTGTAAATAATAATATATGTATAATGATTATTACTAAGACTGAGCAAGGAAATATTAAAACCATAACGTCTATTTACCTAATAGATTGAGATGTCTCCAATAATCAAATTGCTGTGTGAAGTGCTAGCCCAACTACAAAGGCAGTACGAGATACCCATGTTAAACAATTTCTTTGTTACCAAAATTTCAGGCAAAAACAGGACCTTATATGTCCTTTTTTCCAAATAAAATTAAATGCAATATTAAAGCACGCTCTCATGTCCCCATCTAGCGAACATGCCCTCATTGTGATGAGCTGCCGGAAGTGTTCAGGCCCTGCAAGATGCCGAGAATAAAGATGGAAAAAGGAATATCATGGGATCGTATGAATTTCTTTTTGAAATCTAATCATAGAGCTCTCGGCCACAACCAGTCAATCTTTTGAAAAAAAAATTTCTAGCTTGTCTATCTTATTGTCTTATCTGATTTCTAATGGGACCTGTAATGATAATCAGTTCAATTGCCATCGCCACAAGATTGTAGCTTTTCGTTGCAAAGGATGACCACGATGAAATTGGTTTTATATATATTATTTGAATGTCAATTTGATAATATAACTATATTGGGTCCCAATCATGAAGGAATAAAGATGGAATAATATTAGGTTTCTTGCGCTAAGCAATTTTGAATGAAGCCTTTTGCTCCCTATTAGTCATTTAGGAAACTAGGCCTTCCTGACCATATATATACGTACACTATAACCAACTAATCCCAAGCTGCTTGTATTAATGTAACTCTTTCTTTAAAATATCCTCTCAAAAAAGCCGAAAATATAAAATTATGGCCCATAAATAAGCTAACTACGTTGGTAGATTGTGGAACAGAACGTGAAAGTCCAGATGTAAAATATAATGTTGATTGAACAGATTATAGAAGATGGATCAAGATCAGATAGAACGCATCAGATCCAGCTCTGTCTAATAACCAATAATCAAACCTTATTAAATCCAAAAATTCATAATAATTGGTTTACCTTATACGATTAAGCTTGCCCGCGATTCAGTTTCAAACCCTTCAATGGATACAGAACCGTACCTACCTTTTGGGCTGGAGTGTTTTTTATTTTGTATTATTATACTTTATTATTTTTTATTCGGCCCAGTTCATAGGCAAAGCTACCATATGCTTCATTATTATTAGTATTTTCTTTCATAATTTTAGGGTGCTAGGGAGAGGGGGAATTATATATATATATACATAAATATATATAAACACGTGTATTTCTGCTTGGACCTGCCCTTCCTTTCCATAAAAATGCACGTTATTTAGTATTCTACCCTGCTGGCGTATTACATTTACCCAGTCCACACACTTTGCAACTTTGTAGTCGAAAGGAACAGCCCAATATATATATATATATATATATATATATATGTATATATAAGTGAACAACAACAATACTCGAACAAGGTACAATAGTTCCTCTGTCTAGTATTTATCTGCAATTCTTTAATCCTTCCTTCCCATTTCATCTTTCTTTCTGTTGGTTCCTTTTTATCAGACTTTTCTTTATGTACATCTCCTGTAGGGTTAGGTAGTGACTTCTTAGAAATATTTTTGTTATCGATCTTGAATGTTTTGTGAAGTTTTGTCTCTCTAGTTGGCTACCAGGCCTGATAAAAGGAAACATACTATCTACTCCCGGGGGTTTATAGCTATTGACTTGTCAGGAAAAAGTATAACAAGTAATGAGAAGGAAGTTGAGGCTGTGGTTTGTATGTATCTGTCCTTTCCTGTTAATATGTATGTGTATTTGTACCCAACGAAGATATTGGTAAACTGTATTTGGACCAGGACTGCCTACATGTTTCTGTTTGACGAAGAGGGAAGGGTAGAAGAATGGACAGGAATACCACGGGTATATAATTATTTATAAACTGTCAACTGTGCCTCTCTTTCATGTTCTCCCACCATTCCCCTTATACTCTTTCTTATGTCTATCTTACATCTACTGACCCTGAAGGGTTGCCAGTGCTCAGTGTCATCAGAGATCATGTTTGCCTCGGTGGATGAGTTTAACGAGATACTCAACCAGGAGGTATGTGTCCTTAATAACCGCTGAGTGTGCTGTGACTATATATAACTCTGGATTCCAGGTCTTTGGCACGTTAATAAATATAATTAATCATAAGAAAATGTAGAAATATACAACTGCATATTTATATTTATATGTGTAAATGTGTGCTTGTATAGATTTATATAAATGCATGTGCCTTTGTATTAAACAAGGATTTAGGTTCTAGTACAACCATCAACACACACTTTATATAAGGCTGGTTTGCCTAACAACCAACTATTGGATGGGCGCATTGGCCCTCTTCTTCACTCTCGACCAACAATCATAGCTTGGTAGTTCCCCTGTTATCTCCTTGTTTTAATCTCTCTGAATCTTTCCGCTTATTTATTCTTTGTATGATGTAGTTGCTATATGTTTTAACTCTTTTGCGGGATTGGACCGTAAGAACCAATGAATCAATGGGGGGTATAGGTGTTTATAGATGTGGACAAGTTAAGGGATATTTCCCAGCACGGGGTGCCTAGTGAGGTCAGAGCTGAAGTATGGCGCTACCTTCTAGGGATATCTGTTGCTGATTTGGGTATCGTCTCTCCCCCATGTGCCCTGTCCTGTCTTGTTTGCTTCTGTTCCCTCTATCTCCTTATCTCTCTAGTTTTTTCTATCTTTTTTTCACTCCCTCTCTCTTCGTTTTTTCTTCCTCTCTTAAATCTCTCTACTTCCACCCCGTTTTATTCGATTCATTAAGGGTAGATAACGACTTATATATATATATATATATATATATATTAGTATCTTCTGTTGGTCCAATACTACCCCATATATGTTGAAAAATAAATGCACTTATATAGATATGGTATTACATACATATGGCTGTAACTGTACAGTGATAAATAAAAGCCCTAAGAGATATACTAGTATATTTATACAATTAGGCTTGGGCAATTACGTACACAAACTAAAATATAAATAGCCGAAAGGCTTCTGATTGGCAGGTAGAGAATACGTAACATAATGTGTTGGGTTTTGATAATAATACTTTATTTAATGATTGGTTGAAAACAAATGAGAGCTATATGCGATTAAAAAGGATTCAGAGATGATTTTAGGACTGTAACACACCTATAAGCACCCTCCAGCCGCTAATTATAACGTAGGCAAGAGACTAGTCATAGGCTTTGATTGATGGTCTAATGTGCTTTAAGCCATATATTGGTCTTACTGTGTTATTTCTCCTATATAATTGGATAAAATTTAACGAGGCCTTATGGTTTCCATGACACTATTGATGAATGGTGTTTCGTGCTATTTCTCTGAGAAGAAAATATTCTCAGAGAGTCCTCAATGAAGGATAGAGGATAGATAGTGCATGTGAGATGATACCTAGTGGGTTATTGTCACGTAACTCTTGTGTCCTCTCTTATAGCTCAAGAATCAGCCAACTCTAAGGAGAGAGAGGGGCAGTACTATACGTCATTGCAGCCTGTATGTCTCTCTTTCTTTCTCTCTCTTCCTACCCTACCCATCCAGTCTCACTCAATAGTGGCTATATCTATGTAGGAATGCAAGGAGATGTATATATAGCCTATACATAGGCGCGTGTTCTACATTATTTTAAAGTCGGGTGTATGTAGATCCTTATGCTATAATGTAACCCTGAACTGTAAACGTTAGAGTTTGGCTAATTACTTATTGGATATCTGTTGTAAGGCATTACCAAAGATAAATATGGTACTATATATATGTATTATATTCAATAGGTCTATATATATGTATGCATTATATTCAATAGTTCTCATGAGATTGATGAAGTAGATACAGCCGGAGTCAGAGGTAATAATTAATGATTTAGCTCTAGACCAGTAATATACACCCTTTATATTTTAGTCTCTTTCACTACTAAGATATTGTATGATATGGATATGTACTAAAGCCTGCAGGCCAATAGCAATGTATGAAACGCACGTACTGTGCACCATTCACCAAATGACGTCGACTTCATAGCCTAATATAGGTCTTGCACGTTATACTGGCATCTAATTGGTTTAATAGGAAGTGGATAGGTATGGAAAATATTTAACACCATGTCAGCCAGTAAAATCTTATTTGAGTGCATGCAATTGAGTAATAACTGGTCAATGTGTGATATTTGTCTTATAGGAATACGTAGAGGAGCTCAAGAGATTGCAAGGAGAGATCTCCCGCTACAGACAGAATGTGGAACTATTTAAACAGTCACAGGTAATACACGTGATATGTGATTATTATATATGGTATGGCATGCCTTTATATCAGGCCATCCATTCATACACCATTTATGTTTCTATGATCTGGTAGATAAATCTGCCCTGCGATAGGCCCTTTGTATTGTTTTACTTATTTCCGTTGGTCTAACTTTCCTCTTTTATATACCATGATGCATAATGCACAAGTGCATTAACTAAACATCTAGTTGCCCTTGCTCTTGCATTAGTACTTTCAAGCGCTACTACTTAAATGGTTATATATACTTGCACTCACACATATGCATATACGCGATATGCTTGGTTTCTCATTTGTTTTTTGACCTTCTTCTATTTTAGGTCAGATTTATTATGTCGCATTCTATCTCATTCTGTCCTTTTCATTATCAATTCATAATATTTATCTTTAGTAGGACAGTACATACATGTATACATGCATACTATCATACCTACATCCCTTATATCTCTTTTCCTGTCACATCCACGCATTCGCTCAGTCTTTTTAATGGGCTAACCCTTGGGTTTGCAGGTGCGTAAAACCTTTGAGAAGGTAGTGACTGTATATATGAGCAAGAACCCACAGCAGACATACACCCCAGTGCTGGTGCACCTTACTGGCCCCTTTATGTATCTATTTCATTCCAAGCCTAGCGATGCCTTCTTTGCTCTCTGTGCTCTTGTGGACCGTTCAGGTATGGCTTTGGCTAGGGGTAGTGTTCGATGTGACACGGGCTTGGGAAGAGGTCCCCATCTGGGCACACGTACTGTTGTAATGTAATATAGGATAATATACTTTAAGGTAATGCTGTGTGGCATAATATCATGCAAGGTAGTGTAGTTTAATCTCTTATAATGAAATATAACGTATTATTATGTAATGTAATGTAATGCATGCTCATATAACCTATAATAATATCTACCACAAGTCTGCCTAGGTAAATGTAAGCACACAAACATACATGTTTGACCAGTCCAGTACATAATAATCATACAGAGCCCTATCAAGTTAACATCATTGGCCATATATAGTCTGGTTACTATGTCATATATGCATCATCTCTTCTCTATATTAGTGTTGTGCATTGCAATAACTTGTATTTTTATGGCTTGTCCCAATTGGTTTCCTCCAACCTAGACTATTGTACGCTTAAACCATGCAATTACACGTGTTTGTGTATTCAAAGATGGGCAAATATTGTTATTCATAAAAAATGGATATTATAAAATACTCGGAATGTTATAGTATAGTATCATATATGTGTATATACACGTGCATGATATATCATGTATGTGTAGGTGTGCCACTAGCTCTATGCATACTTGGTATATGCTAGAGTCTCTGATGTGTAGGGGACATCAGAAATTGATGTCGACATCAGGATGGATGACAAACATCATCGTCTTGGCGATTTTGTTACTTACTTCCGCATGCAGGTTCATACCTATCTTATCTTATATCGTTCTCTCTTTGTTTGTTCTTTGTTGCCTCTCTACTTTTTATTTTCTCCTTGCACACCTCATTGGTCCTTGGTGTATGTGTCGATGTCTGTCTCTGGGTCCTTTCTGTAGCCTATTGGCTGCTTTGCCCATTGAGGTGCTATAGCATACCCTGGGAGGGAGTGATATGGTTGGTTATGACACGGTTATGTCACATAGGTCTACAAAGACGTCTAGAGGCTAGTAATATATGTAGGTGGCAATATACATATATATATATATATATGATTGTATTATTTTGAAGTTAGTTTAAGGTGAGGAGTATAAGCCAGTAATGCAATCCTATCAACAGCAATCTTGGCTTGATGTTTATTCATTTTATATTATTATTTATTTATTTTTGGTAAAAGACACTGTGTTAAAGTGCTTTCCCTTCTACAGCTACCAGACCTGTTTGCCCACTTTGAGGAGGAGGAGTTAGAAGCCCCCACCTGGGCCAAGTCATGGTAAGGGGGTGATTGCTGCTTATATTTATTTACGTTTTTATTGTGTCGTATTTTTTCTCTTGCATGTAGTTGGTACTTTGCCAGGTCTAAGTATACATATACGCACATCTATTCCTTATCCTTTTTGTTTTGGACTATTCTTTGTTGATTACAGCGATAGGGAGAGAAGTACGGAGATGAGGGATGATGGGGTATTGGTCGGTAAGGGCAAGGTACGGCAACGGGATGTATATAATCAGACTTATTAGACAGGAGAGACCGATGCGAGTTAATTCTCCGTGGGGGCCACAGGATTTATTCCCTTTTAGCCGTAGAGCTACCGCTTGATTGTCTCCTCCGACTATGGGATACATACTTTGCTCTGGACAGCTTTGACCTTCATCTTTACGTTTGTTTAGGTAAGGAGTATAGCTACGATGTCTGTAGTTCGGGTTAACCACTCATCTATTTTCTTACGTCAGTCTTACGTCAGCCCCTCCGTACGTTTAGGTTGATTTTATGAAATCCTCTATGTACATGGTTTATTTGACTAGTTATTCTGTAAGTAGACGGAAGCTCGCAGTATGCTACTGGTTGGTTGTTAATTATAGAGTAGAATTATACAACTTCTTAATACTATTGTCTAGGGTGTAGTATTCGTGTTGACTTTTAATTTATATGCAGGCAATTGCTTCTTGTACTATGTTTCCCCATGTCTTATTTTCTACTAGCACGTTCTACTCTCTCCTATATTCATATTCTTTCTTTTATATTTTCCCCACTCCCCAGCCATCCTCAAATATTTCCGTGAAGACCTATTGGACTACGAGCACAACTCTCTCCTGGGCTTCTTAAAACATCTTCCGTGTATGGACATGGACAAGGTATAGCATGCTGTATATCCCTCATTACCAATAGAACATAGGCAAGGGAGGTATTAGGTAGGTAGGTAGTAGTTAGGTGGTAGGGTATGAGGTAAGGATGGGGAAAGGTTTCAATACAGTCCACTTACTATCAATCTATGTATCACTGCGTAGTGCCTATTGCATTGGAGGTGGTTTGTAGGTATATATACGATAAATCAAGTACAGCTTATTCCAATGGGTCATTATGATATGGAGGTTAGGTATGATTTACCCATCAGACGGTAATGACGTGTTGGCCACTTCAAAGGCATTGGTGAGGTATATATAACAGCAATACCTTAGGAGAAGGATATCTATAGCACCATATGCATTTGTAGTCATGGGTTGTTATTAATAATATGACCATGCAGATCATTGCCCAAGCCTATAATTTGAAGCAAGAAATTGAAGCGGTTCACAAACTGTGAACTGGTTGGGCCCAATATACTATTAGTATAGCATTAGTCATGTATAGGTATACATACAAAGGTGCTACTCTACACATAGATTAGATCTTATATTATATTATAATAGTTTGTGAAATAAACATAGATTGGGTTGTCTGTGTGTTTATGTGTTATACCATATGAGAAAATCTTTAAGTAGTACGCCCTCATACCTCTACTATATTTATGATGTTTTTATGAGATTTTGGTTTGGACTATATGAAGTATAGAGTTGACTTTACCATGAACTGGAAATAACTCTAAAGAGTGTGCCAATTGGCATACACGAATAAGACTATTGATTTGTGAAACCCGTGGCTGGATATATAGGGTATCCTACCTTGCTGTTATTAGTGCACACGGGTTAGTGAATATTGATGTATCGAGTAAATGAATTATATAACCTGTTGGTGGCACATTTTTTAGCATGCTCATATTCTATTTATATCTATGTTCATTTGTGATGATAGCTTATGTATGCATATGTTTGCACAGTGATATACATACACATAGTACACAGTGATGCACATACATAGTAGTAGAGGCATACAGCAACATTTAAAATCAAGCCCATATGCGTACACATTCTATACGGGCATGCTGTGAATTATTTAATGGTCTCGATTGGTACGGTATACCCTTTGCTATCCACACCATAAGTGGGGCTATTCTAGTCGCCGTAAGCATGTATGATGAATCTATGAACTTTACATCCTGGCAATATATTTACTGTCATTAGTAATGAATTTGGAATGTTTGGAATCGTACACCTCACCATGTAATAGACATCCAGATCTTTCTATTGCATTCAATGTATTTGTAGCGAAAATTGTGAAAAGTTATTGAAGTCACGAAGTATGACCTGGTTACAGATTGATATCACTTCATTTCCCTTAATATATAGTTTTGGTACTTAAGTATGCCTTGATTATTGTCTTGGGTATGGTAATGTCGATGTCTATATACAGGCTATGTGT